>OZ020514.1:20813952-20844488 GCA_963971425.1 Bryoerythrophyllum caledonicum
CAGCAGCCTCTACCGGACGGACAGCCGGACGGACGGACACTACCGGACGGACGGACGGCCGAACAACCTTGGCAAAGGTCACTACAACGCTAAGAGGAAGGAGATTAGGAGATCAACTAGGAGTAGAGAGAGGTGACTTGAAGGTGTTGGAGCGAAGCAACGGTGGCTATGGTGGCGGCTATGGCGGCGGCTATGGCTGGAGCCATCGAGCGGTGACGACGGAGCTAGCTGGGAGCAAGAAAGGTGATCTACGGCAAATCAAGATGGCATGGGGGAGCTCAAAGGGAAGAAGAACGAGGGCAAGAGGAGGTTTGGCCATAGCCAGCTAACCCAGTCATAGCTGACCTCAGCCATGGCTAGAAAACCCTAGCCATAGCCGAGTTCAGTGTTTGCCGCCACAGAGAGGCTGCAGCTGCAACAAAGGCAAGCTCAAGAATTTGTAAGTTTACACATTAGTACCTCCTTCTCCCATGTTTTTTTTATGCTCACAAAAGAGTTATTGACGTCCTTTCTTGATGTAAATGTGTGCGCCTATCACGTAGACCATGGTGCTAGGGAGGCTACCGTTCGACCCCGAGGTAGATGCCGAAGTGGCAAAGGAGTACTAGCGGCACCAAGAGGACAAGCGCAAGGTCCATCCCGATTACGCAAGAGAGATTGAGAAGTTTCGTAGTCGTATCGCCGAGATGGAGTATCTAGCTGTGAGTACGAGCAATGAAGTGGTGGGTGAAGAGAACATAAAGGAGCGAGAGGGGGTTGAATCCCTTTCTAGCAATCAAGCAGACCTCCAGGTATGCACAAAATCTATGAATCCATTCTTTGGAAATTCCTTGAATCCTCTTGTTGTTGAAGATGATGTACTTTGCGACTTGAACACTGTATACATGACATCTTCACGTCAGTTGTGACGTCCTAGTTGACATCACAAATAACATATTGTTATGTCATTGAAGACAAGGGCAATTCCTCTAATTTACATACAACGTCGTCGTGGAATTGTAGATTTTCCTTTGCACTTTAATATGTCATCCCTATGAACTCTTGCAGGAAGAGAGTGATGCACAAGGTGAGCCATCAATCTGCCCACGATGTACTACGAAGACAGCAAAGCAGGCGACTACTGCGGTAGGAAGCAATGGCCCAACACCAAAGCAAGCCAATCTACCCAAGCCTCCATAGGTTCTGTTAAACAAGTGATGCTAGCATGACTTCATTGATGTCACAGCGTTTATGTATTGTCTTTTGGGATGCTTGAAACAACATCTCTCATTTTTTATTGCCTTAGATGAGACATGCTTTATGTGTCATAGTTGGAGTTACTAGAACATCAGGATGTATTGCTTGTCGTTGTTAAAGACGACAAATGCAACAACGGTGTTGCCAGGTTCACCACCATGCATGTTGCTGGAAATGTCAAAGCCAGCAACCAATGTTGATGGCATGTTCATCTTTCACATCAGCGCTAACATCCTCATTTGTCTACACTCATGTTTAGTCCACGCTAAAGTGGACACCACATATTTAGCCATGCTTGTTGTGCATGTTACAATAAACGTTGAAATAAACAAAGAGAATGCGCAAGTGAACATGAACTCCAGGATGGAAAATGTGAATGTGAACACATTGCTGGACGGGTTGTTGACGTTCAGCAGTAGCCCTCCATGTTAGCTGTGGTGTCGTAAAAAACGCGCCATCATTAAGGAAAACGTCTTCCATAACATGCACGTGTTCAACATAACGTCAATTCTAACAATCCTAGGTGGGGATAAAATGGCCCAAATGGATGACGTCAGCTAACGTGGATTGTACATGTCATCAATGAGGGATCCACGTCAACAAAATTACAAATTTCACGTTATTGCCCGGTCAAATTGGTGTTGGATGAAAAAAAGTCCGCGTGGCAATACCTAACAAAAACATTGCTTATGTGGACATGTACATCCGTCCACGTGGAGCCTTTCTCAAAGCAATTCAGACCTCGTTCTTATAGACGTCATGACGTTGACAACCCCAAATCACTCGTGTCAAGTAAAATTTGGCATGTTTTTTGCCTGTCTAGGTAGACGGATTTTAGGTGACATCAACATTAACGCCAGAGCATGTTTTTTCTGACGTTCATACATGTTTCTGGACGCGTTACATAAAACGTGGGTTTCTTATAGTGGTAGTATTAGGGGTCGGGCGCGCAACGTTACAAGCCTGGCGCGTACCGTAGTGGGTCGCCTGCACACCTACCTATTGGGCGTGCGCGGTTAGGAGCCGGGCGCGCTTATGAAGGTCGGGCGCGAGCGCTCGTAGGAAGCGTTTGCACCTCAAAAGGGTTGAGGTAGAAAGAATTTGAAAGAATACAATACATTGTACAAGGGTGGTCTAACCTTAAAATCATTTATTACAATGTGGTGCCTTCATGAATGGGCACTCTCAAGTCCAAGTACATATTTTAAGCCACGGTACTATTGTACCATGCAATCACCACACCACTAAATGTAGTTTTAACTTGTAGTATGCTCGTGCCCGTCATCGTTTAATCATCTGAGTTCTCTGATTCTTCATTGTGTTTCCTCTTCTGATATTATCGGCGAACATTTTAGGGAACAGAGAGCCTGCGAAGCACCACTGTATTGTTGCCTCGTACCTCATCGCAATCCTCATCGTCTGCATCATCGCCCGATGATGAGAAATTCTCGACTGGATTTTCCAGGACTGGTGCCACGTACTCCTCTATCTCCGAGGCTAAGTTTTGTAACTGTAGCTCGGCTCTAGTAGTTGATGCAGCGTTCACAAGTCGTTTTACTCGGATATTCTTCCTTTTGTCTGTTGCTCCATCCATAATTTTAGAACGATTGCCTTCGGCCCCAATGACACTCTCCGAGGTTCCGCTTTGCCAAGGTCCCTTGAAGAAAGGGAGATTACCATTGTTCTCGCCCCTCCGTGTCCCTAAATGGCTGCTCATAGTAGAGGACCCAACCCGTGCGGAGGGAAGTTGTGGGGTTAGTATTGTGCGCTCTACACCACCATTTGGGCCAAATGCGCTACAGTGGATGGGTGGCCAGACTATGGTTGAAGAGGTCTTTTTCTTTACGCTTAAAAGAGTTCTTCCAACCGATGCGATACTTTGAGCACGTGGCCGCCGAAACAAATCTTGGAGCGGCATGTCTCCTTTGAGTCCGGTTCTATTGCTTGAGGTTCAATTTGAGTGCGCCTCACAACTTCATTGGATTCCATCGTGGCCAATGGCTCATGGATTCCTTATTGTTTCCACCACTACTCACTTTGTTTCCATCGTGAGGAAATGCATTGTGCGATACAATGCCAATGCTATGACCGTCGAGATTAGGGCCATAGCCAGTAGAAGGGCCTAAGCGGTAGAGCCCTTTGAGTTGGGAGAGTGATTCTCCGAAATGTTGTCATCTCGATCAAGATTGCCCCTCAATGCCGGCCCATCTTCCGCTGCCCAAGCTTCTTGGGCACGATTTTCACCCGATAATTCTACTATATTATGGATTGCTTCTGCGTTGACATTGTCAAACACAAAAGGATCGACTAGGTCGCCATGGACGTTGTGAAAATGGTCATCTAATGCATCTCCATTGTGCTCATTGCTTGCAGAGTTGTCCCTAGGTGGGCTATGATCAAACAAGGGGTTGTTGTCACCGGCCAGGTCTTCCCAATCGCCACCCATCTAGTTATAACCCTCATCATCAGATTCTAAGCCCTTGTCCTTCGTGTTTGAAGGAGGTCCCCCATCTGGATCAGACTCCTCCGGATGCACATTCTCCTCATACCATCGAAATGGGTCTGGTCGAGCACATTCTCGGAGCAATCGACTATTTGTATAGATGTAAACCAAATCTTCCGCTTTCTTCACTCCTAAACAATTTCGGCTCTTACTATGCACGAACGAATACATGCTCCAATTATGCTCACATGACAAAGGCCGAGCAAGTTTGTGCTAGTATATGCTTCGCAATTTGAGGCAATGATTATTCGCCCGCACGGTTCCACCATTGGTGATGCAATAAACTGTTGTTTTCAATCTCCCCAGCTTCTACTGGTGCATATGGTCCTCGCAATTCTTCATACTCCGTGATTTCAATCATTACTTCTTCAAAGGACACTCCAAGTGGAGCAATGAGCTTTATAACAACCATGTTTAGCGCCCTTTTGGCGTTACTATCGTTTTGAATATGCAAGTTATTGGCTAGATAAGGATTCAATAAAGCCCCTGCAAAATGAAGATCTGTTGTCATCTTCTCCCAACGGGCAAGGAATGATCCTTCCAGGCGAGTCGCAATTTCTGCTCGCAGGATGAACGGCTCATTGCGGAACTTGAATACGTGCTCCTTTAGCTTGTTCATGGTTACCCAAGCCATTTTTATTGCTAAAGTTTCTCCATCAAAAGTCCGCAATGCCTATAGAACAGGTGCCACTACGAAATCAAAGTTAGTGCACGGATGCCAGAACGTCTTCTCTAGGATAGTAGCCCTCATCTAGGATGCCTTTGCCTGGGCACGGTGCTCGTTTTGCCTATTGAAAAGAGAGGATATATAGGTTATCTATGCTGGATCTATCACAACCATCTCTTGGGCATTCTTCACTTCCTAGAGTTGATGGATCATTATGTAATTGCATGCAAACCTTGTTGCTGTCGGCCACAACAGAGACAATTTTAGCAAAAATCGTTGAAAAAGAGCCATGGGAACATGGCGGTACCGGATATACAATGCAACCTCTTTTGCCTTCTTGACAAAGGTCTGCAAATAGATCTTTCTTCTTCCAGTCCTCGAGGAAGAGGTCCAAAATATGTGCGCAATACCCTTGTGTATATATGTGCGGGTACTCCTTGGTGACCTTCATTCCTTCCAACATGTTTGACGCATTATCGGTGCAGACATGGACCACATTGAATGGTCGGACCTTTTGGATAAAACTTTTCAATTGATCCGCTATATATGCCTTAGATTTTTTCATACCCGTGGTGTCTATAGACCCTAAGAAGATATCACCCATTGGACATACGAGCATGATAATCATGAGAGGGCAACGTGTAACATTGTTCCACCCGTCCGAGCATATTGTTGCCCCATACTTGGCAATATCTACACCGGTCTTCTTGACAACAAGGTCTTTCACTTTTTTAAGGGCTCAATGTATGTCGTCCTCATGGCATTTTACGATGGCGGTATATAATCAAAACCCGCCTTTGACATTGCGAGTGTAGCCTTGATGAAGGCCGGATGTCTAACCACGTTGAATGCAACGTTTGCTTCATAAAAAAACTGTGCCCATAATTCGTCCACCTCTTTCTATTTTTTAAGTTTGTAAGCTTCCGGGAAGCTTCATTGTTGTATGTATCTTGGTGTCGGTGATGTTGTTTGGCTTTGACAATTTGTGGATTGCGTATTCTCCTCATTTTGAGTTTCCAAGAAACTACCTTGTTGGATCGATTGGCTAGAACATGGTTCAGTGGAACATGTTGTTGGTGCGCTAGGAAGGCCAACGATCTCCGCCTCGGTCATCCTAGTAGGAATAATACACGCACATCTTTTAAAATGGGCCTTAATAGATGTTGGGCCTTAGTGCACGAAGTCTTCGTCCATTGAGGATATCAATAGTATGACATGAACCTCCCACATTTGTATGCAAACGTGTAATTGCACCAAACACATGTTACTTGATCCTTCTTCTTAAATGTGAACTATGGGGCCCACTCCTTCGTTTGAACCCTTTGTTGGGACGACATCACAATAAAATCGGTAAAGTAATGTGCCAAAAATAATTCACCAAAAGTAATAGGAAATTGTGTGCTAATAGAAAATGTGGACCCAAAGGTCACTCACAAACTTGTAGATTCATGCAAGGAGCCCAATAAGCAGTTCCACTACACGAAGCCAAGGATGTGAGGTGGGTCAAGTACATCGCATATGGTTCTTATATAGTGCTGGAGTAGGAGCGGCCGGGGCCGAGCGCGCACGCTGTGGGGCCCGACGTGCACAATGTAGGGGCGTGCGTGTACTCTATGTGGCCGAGCGCGCACGCTATGGTGTCAGACGTGTACTCCGTGTGGCCGGGCGTGCACGCTTTGGGGCCCGGCATGTTCTTTCTGTGGCTGGGCGCGCACATTGTGGAGTCGGGCGCGTACTCTAAGGGTCGGGCGCACGCGATATAGATTATTCCAAAATACTATAAGGTTTGTACTAATTCATCGATATATTGAAACATTGCAATACTTAACATTTTGATATATAAAAAGCCTCATAAAATTCCACTAAATATACATGATGCCACTCAATATTATAGGTTTCATTGAATATACAATATTTCACTTAATATTTAGTGGCAGTTACAAAATTGCCGAAGGCTGTTGTTCTAAAACGTTTCAACATTGCTCTATGTAAATTTCTAGCACTATTAAAGTTCTAAACTTCACTATAGCCAGTCAGAAATGCAAGAAGACGGTCCTAATCCCGAACTTGTTCGTTCAATTCTTGAAATTTTTCATGGCATTCCAAAACTTCATTTTTCTTCTCTTGAACTTCTTCTCCTAAATCCTTGATTATCTTCAAACTTTGCTCAAGTAGATTCAAAACTCAAAGATAATTGTCATGACTTTCCCAGTCACCCTCCGTGGATTTTTGGAATTATCCACGCCCTCCTCTGGTACCGCATACGTCTTCGAGGCATCCCCTTTTTGTCATGAAATCGACGGCTCTTTGTTCAAGCTTGATTTGAAGGAAAATTCTTGTTGCCTACGCAAGGAAGTATCACGCCCCGTATCCGAGTCGTAAGATAAAGTTTTGGACCACTTGATTTTCCCATCCAAAGGTTCAACTTCCATGTTTCTCCAGAGATCTTCTCCCGGAAACTTCCGCACAAATGGTATTGTCAATCCAATGACTGGCGCCATCTTGGAGTTCGTTTAAAATTCCCTAAGTTGTACGCCGCATTAGTGAATATCGCAAATATGGCCACATGTGCCCCGAATGACACCATTCAATATATTTTGCACATTGTGCAAATGTCCACGGATTTGGAACTACCTCCCAACCAGAAAATGCCTTTAGCTCTCCATCAATCAATACGTGAAGACGCTTCTTCTTCTTTTAGCGTGTGTGATGTTTATCAGGTTTTCGGAGTTTTGGAGTGGTAGATGGCTCTTTAGAATCCATGGTTTGAATTGACGTGACGAGCTGGAGAAATACAAAGGTGTCAATTGACACCGTAAAACACTTCCCAAAAGTGCCAAACAAGCAGCTGCCACATGGCAGTTTCTTGCTAAAGCGCCTAGAAAATGCGGTCCAAAGTTAGGAAATCTAATATTTATAGAAAACCAGTGATCTATGGCGGGCGCATACGATCTAGAGGCGCGCGTATACGAGGAAGCTGTGCGTGTATGCGATCTGGGCGTGCGCGAACGCAAGGGGACCGCGCACTAATGCAAAGAGGCTGTGCGCGAACGCAAGGGGGCAGCGCGCGTACGTATCCCAAAGTAAAATCCCTAACTATCCCAATTTACTTTTATAATATTGGATTGAGAAAAGGTCTTATTGTTTAGCGTGTAGTTGTAACTAGTGGTCTCATATAGTTTACAAAGTAGGTAATTCTATTATGTCTTTCACAAGGTATTCTCCAAACAAAACCCAAAGTAAAATCCCTCTTATTATACCCCGCAGTTATACATGTATTAAGGGAATTCAACTTGACAATAATCGAGGGGTAAAATCCTCGGGTGGTTATAGCCTATTCAATTAGACAGTGCTTGGTCCATTAGACAGTAACCATGCCATAAACATACTTCATTAACTATTTTAGTCCGTTTAAAATATACCAAGTTCTATTTGCAATAATACATAAATATGGTTATAGAGGTTTGACTTATCTCATGCAAACTCCAACTTGTCTTTCAAAAGACACTTCCTTTCTTCCTTCTCAATTACTCAAATTACCTACCATGGCTTTACGGTTATTATCTACTCTCCATATTATTTAATTTCTAATAATGGATATTAGTTTTGACTTCCATGAGTTATCTAAGTTGAAACACTACAATGACAACCCTTATTATCTTTATTCAACAATCTTTATAGAACCATGTAAGATTCTTATCTTGTAGGTGATCACTCTTCAAGATGTACGATCCATCATATTCTCAACTTTTCCACTAAGTCATTATATCATCATATTGTCTATAATCTAGATGTTATGTAATGTAATAAAGTCTCTGCTATTAAATTCTCACATGAATCAAGTAGCTATTCTGACCCATAGAATCTAATAGTGAAATTATCTCATAATTTAATTAATAATATTCTCTTCACTATGATTTCCATCACAAGTCATAGTCCCACTACACTCAGGCATGTATCCCTCATGCCACTCAATATTCTAATTTTAAGACGTCTCTTAAAAATGACATTTTTTACTGTGCATTGTTTAATAATTATTTTCTTTCTATTTGAGCACTGATAATTATTAACACAACGTTTTACTCTACTTCAAATTCTACTCTCTCGTACATTCAAATTCAATTAGACTCAGTCCCAACCCAACCCATGATGTATGTTGATGAATGCATGGTATGGCTTTTAGCTTTGATGACTTAGTCATGACTCAGTCAACTTGACTCATGATCCATCTCACTTCATCTCACTGCAGACTCATAATACAAATGACACCAAAGATTTTATTTAATTTATTCAACATACATTGGCATACACAGATTATCGACTTGAACTTGATTTTCTTTCTTAAAAATTATGTATATATTTATTCATTAATTCCACTTGAACGAGATCAAAGTTTTTGCACCATCTTTCTATCACGATTATTTGCTTAAGGTGCTTCAACTTGACAGACACTCATGATATTCTATTATCTTGTGTTGTAACTTGTGTCTCATCTTTCTTTATTCTGATATACTTAATGGTTCTAAGTCTAGTAGATGACTCTTCATATCTTGGAACTAAAAAGGCATACAACTGCCTCACTTTCTAAATCTAGATTCTAAAAGGTACATCCGCCATATCCATGTGAATCCTTTAACTAAATTTAGTAATAAAACGTTGAACATATGTACCAACTATTTCTAAAACAGTTTAGAAGTTGTTTCTATTTACACTATCATTTTTAAAAAAAAAATTTAACCAAAATTTATTTGTTCACATAGCCCCCTCCTTAAGCAACTTGACACCTAGCAAGTTTTAAAACTCCAATACTAAAGGTAGAGGTTATAGAAAATCACTAGATTTGTCTCAGCCTTCAACTTTTATCCTTCTCTTGAAACCTCAGGGCTTTAGTATCGTGGCTTCTTGTGGCGATGATCATCATGATTCTTGTGGCGTTATTTCTTATGTGTTGAGCTGTGAGCTTGCTAACCTCCCGTCGTACATCGTCATCAAACTGAAGAAGCACAGTATTGCGTGTGCCCTGGTAAGTCAGCCACTTGTCAATGGCAACTTTTCTAGTTCCGGTCATCTCGTAAATGAAACAACCGTTCGCACCATACAAAAAGTGAGTCATTGCCATAATATCTAACATCCGAGCCCATTGCGTGCAATGATAACGCAACTTCAAAGCCAACAAGAATTCAAGTCTTTTGTCATCATACCGATTGACGTTAATCACAATTCTGAAAGTCTTGCACATATAGGCTAAGAACTTTGCAAATATTGCCGCTCAGTAACACACCAAATCAGTATGGATGTGATGCTTCTTCCAGAACTCTGTGTATGTTGTAGCACAGTTAACAGAAGTGTCAAATTGACCTTGGATGATAGGCCAGTTGTACTCCACAGAGTCAATAGTTGCTTCGAGAGACCATTTGAATCTCCTTTTCACCTCTCTGCAGAAACGAGCATTCACACGCACCGGCTCCGGAGGTTCAATTGTCCATGTGAAATCAACCGTCGCCTTATAGACCAGGTCCCAAGATCTCTCTTCAGTTCTAAACAATCCATAGTCTTCCAACAACGAATGCATGGCTTTCCAAGTAGGAACAAATACTTCTTGTTCGTCTTCGAATAAACGTTCAAAGTTTCCAAGAAAGTATTGTTTCTCACAGAATCTCGTCATTGTAGTTCTTACCTACAGCCAAGATGGAGACACAAACGAATAGGGTGGTACATTAAGTTGGACTTGGGCATTATGAGGTACCACGTCCAATTGACTTGACTTTGTTTGCTCCACCATCTTCATTAAATCTTTATGAGCCTCATACAACCCGTAGATGTAATGTCTACTTGATAATTTGCAATTATTTACATATAATATAATATTTAATCAATAATAATAATGCTGCATTAATATTGGGGAATTTGTTACATCAAAAATCATATAATTATGCAAGTAAGCTACATGATTTTTATTGTTTAGTCTTCGAAGATAAATTCTCTACACAATGCAACGTACAAATCAAACATGTTTGAGACAAAAGTTGAAGTTTTGTTCTTCAATACAAGATATAAAATCCACTACAAAAAAATTTGCGATGATTCTACAGCCTACTGTAGTGGATTTTCAAATATTAGACAAAAGTGAATTTAATTTATTGATGGAGTGCATGAAGTTGTACAATCATGGAAGATCAATATACAGTCATCTAGTATTTAATTTAATCGTATACAAGTCTACATTTCACAACATTCACTTTATTACATGTTACAAATTCCGAAGCATGCTGAAATGCGACATTTAACTAAATCTGGACTTTCAAAAGTCCACATTGGTCAAAGTCTGTATTTAGTTTGATAATATACTATGTGGATTGCTTCATCGTATAGGGGGAGCACCCGATCCAACGGGCTCTTCCTTGAGATTTAAGTAGATGACTTGAAGCATTAAACATGAAACATCTATCTTGAATCATTAAACATGAAACATGTTTTAGAAGTTGATAGTAGTGGAAGTGATTGGAAGAATGAAACAGACGATACGAAGCATAGTACATGCATTTTAGACGGAAACATCGGAGGCGCACCTGATTCGGACTGGGAGATTGGGGGAGCACCCGAACGCGACGAGGAAACAGAGGGAGCACTCGATCCGAAGTGGGACACCAAAAGAGCAATTGGTCACAAGTAAAAGCGCCACACATTCATAGCATACAATCAATTATAGTAGAACACAAAGTGTTTGAAAAGGCTTCATTATTTTTGGATGCAATGTAAGGCAATGGTGAAAATGTGTGTCTTAAAAGTATCACTCTTGTGAATTTTGGATAAAGTCTTTCAGGTAAAAGATGAACGTTCAAATTCCTTGGACATTCTAGGAACCACCGCGTTGAAGAAATCCTAATAGAAGCAGGCTAGAAGACGACAAAACTAGGGCTCCTCCAATCTGGCTGAGAAAAAACTACGCCAATCAAGGATCAGCA
Organism: Bryoerythrophyllum caledonicum; assembly: GCA_963971425.1. Lineage (NCBI taxonomy): Eukaryota > Viridiplantae > Streptophyta > Bryopsida > Pottiales > Pottiaceae > Bryoerythrophyllum > Bryoerythrophyllum caledonicum. Next base: position 20,825,324 of record OZ020514.1, read on the forward strand.
GAGTTTGCACTCAATCCCCGACACAAGATCGGGAGCGCACTGTGAGCGAAATAAACCGCCCCTAAAGGGTGGCTTATCTTGAACACAAGATCCTAATACAAGGGCCTAGTTCCTTGTGTAACCAATCCTCAGCCCATTCATACACAACTTATACAAGCATGATGACACATCTCATGTTCACTTAGGTCCCTTGTGGTTGATTAGTGAGGTGGTGACTTAATCCAGCCTTTTGATTGAACCCACCTTTGAACAAGTGTAACTTTTGCTCTAAGGCTCCGAATGCAACGTTTCCAACTCTTATGGGTTCAATTCAGCATTCCTAACTTGATTAGACCCTTAATGATCAGTTTCAGGCTTAGGTGTGACCCTGGAACCAGTTGGCAGCAGACAGGCTTCCCTATTTTCTACAAACTTATAATCCTAATTATCTCCTTGACTCTAACTCTGATTCTTATGTTTGTTTTTTTGATTCTTATTAGTTTTTTGTGCTTAACATGAGGGCAGCATTCAATCAACCATGCGACTCAATCATGAACTCATAACCAACGACCAGCAGTGCACACTCAACATATAAGTTTATTCAAGATCGTGCACCACATTCCTACGCATATACCACATCCATTCACACAAGAATCCACTCCAGCCTTACTAAGAATGAGCCTCCAGCTGCGTTCACTTACTGATGGCGTTTTAATCGATTGTTTAGTTGAATAAATAGCAAACCCTAATTCTACCAAAAAATTGGCAGCGCTTCCGCGTGGTTTTTGTATTTAGAAAATTAGGTTTCACGTCATACACAAGGAATTTAAGAGGTCCGAGGGAGAAGAGGGGCTCCCTGATTTAATTCGGTCCACCCTCCATCCTTAGCCTTCGAACTGCTCACTCCAGCTCTCGTGACCTTGCTCCAACTCGTGTGATCTTCTTCCTCTTATTCGTCGTGTGATCTTGCTCCAGCTCGTGTGATCTTCTTCCTCTTGTTCGTCGTGCTTGCTCACTCCAGCTCGTGTGATCTTCTTCCTCTTGTTCGTCGTGTGATCTTGCTCCAGCTCGTGTGATCTTCTTCATCTTGTTCATCGTGCTTGCTCACTCCAGCTCGTGTGATCTTCTTCCTCTTGTTCGTCGTGCTTGCTCACTCGAGCTCGTGTGATCTTCTTCCTCTTGTTCGTCGTGCTTGCTCACTCCAGCTCGTGTGATCTTCTTCCTTTTGTTCGTCGTGTGATCTTGCTCCAGCTCGTGTGATCTTCTTCCTCTTGTTCGTCGTGTGATCTTGCTCCAGCTCGTGTGATCTTTTTCCTCTTGTTCGTCGTGTGATCTTGCTCCAGCTCCTGTGATCTTCTTCCTCCTGTTCGTTGTGCTTGCTCACTCCACCTCGTGTAATCTTCTTCCTCTTGTTCCTCGTGTGATCTTGCTCCAGCTCGTGTGATCTTCTTCCTCTTGTTCGTCGTGCTTGCTCACTCGAGCTCGTGTGATCTTCCTCTTGTTCGTCGTGCTTGCTCACTCGAGCTCGTGTGATCTTCTTCCTCTTGTTCGTCGTGCTTGCTCACTCCAGCTCGTGTGATCTTCTTCCTCTTGTTCGTCGTGCTTGCTCACTCGAGCTCGTGTGATCTTCTTCCTCTTGTTCGTCGTGCTTGCTCACTCCAGCTCGTGTGATCTTCTTCCTCTTGTGATCTAACCTAATCTCGTTCACCAGTTCGGGGCCGGGGCTTCCGGCTCTCTCCCCACACAAATTCAGTCTCTCCCATATTCTCTCTTCCTACTCCTCGCACACTAACCGAATGAGGCTTCTCCAGGGGGTAAGCCCCCAACCTTTGCTCTCCTTGAGTTCCCAAAGAAGTTCCCTCCCGCCTTTGGCCTTCTTCCATAAATGGCTTCCTTCTTACAAAACCTACTAACCCTATGACTCCTAATTCCGTGCCACCCTTGCATTTAACAAGAGTGGGTGTCCCAGTAACCAAGGAATATCTAAATCTAAACATTAACTCCATGCCACATGGGTGTGCATGATCTCAATAAGTGAACTATTAGCTAATTTCCAAGGAGGCTAAATCTAATTTAATCTACCTAAATTGAATCCCCTTTGCTTGGGGTAATTCCTAATTTTACTTAGCGAGTGATGAGGGGGTTGTCCAAGCCTTTTGGACCTTTCCTACTATTTTTTAAGGGCTTTTAAGCCTCTTCTTTTCTTTTCTTCCCTTCACCATCATTTCTCTTCTTCTTCCATTTTTTTGGTTTCGTGATTTCTTCATCGTGACCAATTGCGATCCACGACTTGGTAGGAGGTAAATTCTTCTCCAACACTATTAATTAAAAAAAAAATTCTATTGTTTTTTGTCTTTTTTGTCTTTTCTTCATTTTTTCCTTTCTATTTTTTTTTTGGCTAACTACCTAAATTCCGCGATTGCCAATAAGTGGTTCCTAGTTAAGGAATTAGCGCATGGAAGGCTATTTAGCTATTTTGATCAAAAGACCACGACCTAATCAATGGGATAATCCTTTTTCACCACTTATTAGCCTTAATGGACCCGATGTGAGGTCCATTCATCACCGTGAGCCGTTTTTGCGGCTCACACGCACCCGATCCGCACACAAGAGATGGGAATCGCACCCTGTGAGCCGCAAAAACGGCTCACGGTGACGAATGGATCACACAACGTATGCATTGTGGTTAGAAGGAAGTAGAAGTGGGTTATATAATTGGATTAGCTCATAATTTTTGACCAAAATGGCTAAATGGCTTTTCCATTCACTAATTTCTTAAATAGGAGCCACTTTATGTCAACCACGGATTTTATTAAGTTAACCAAAAAATAATTAGGAAGGAAAAAATGAAGAGAAGATTAGGAAAAAATATAAACAATAGAAAAGAAGGAGAAATAGAAGTGGTAAAGAAGAAATTACCTCCTACCGAGTCGGGGCCGTAGTTGGCCACGGTGAAGAAACCACGGGAAAAATTAGGAGAAGTGAAGAATGATGGTGAGGAGAAGGAAAAAAGAAGGAGGCTTAGAAAGCCCTTAAAAAAGTAGGCAAAAGGTCCAAGAGAAGTGGGAAAAAACCCTCACCATCACTTGGTAAATTAATCCTAACCTCAAGCAAGGGAAATTTAATTTAGGTAGATTAGTTAGGTTTAGCATCCTTGAATTTAGCTTAATAGCTCACTTATTGAGATCATGCACACACATGTGGCATGGAGTCAAAGTTGAGATTTAGATATTCCTTGGTTAGTGAGACACCCACTTTTGTTGAATGCAAGGGTGGCTAGTGATTTATTAGCTTTTTAGTTACTATTTGTTTAGTGTGACCATTAATGTGCCCACCCAAAAGTGGCGGCTGTGGACGACGAAGGGAACGACCATGGGAACAAAGAAGGAAGCAAGGGCTTGAGGAGTTACCCCTTGGAGGACGCTCATTCGAAGGGTAGGAGCTAGGAAACCGAGAAGAGGTGTGTGGAAAGAGAGAGAAGAGGTAGGGTCTGAGACTTCCCCCTCGTGTGGGCTGGATTTTGAGTCAATTATTACGAAAATTGGAGGGTAGTTAGATTAGAGCGTGGGCTTTTCAACAAGATCACAAGTGTGTGATTTGGAGTTGTAACGACAAAGATACAAGCTATGGAGCGAGGACAACCAGCTGGAGGATCGACGGCGGATCTCACACGGCCTCGGTTTTTCCCTTGTCAGTTGCGAAGTTTTAGTCCAATCAAGCTAAGATTTAAGAAGCAGATAGATTAAACCGTTGGCTTTTCAACAAGCTCACAAATGTGCAGATTGGAGTTGTGACAACAAAGATACACGCTGCGGAGCAAGGACAGCCAGCTGGAGGACTGGTGGCGGATCTCACACGGCCTTGGTTTTTCCCTTGTCAGTTGCGGAGTTTTTGTTCAATCAAGCTAAGATTTTAGGAATAGATAGATCACATTGTTGGCTTTTGGCAAGGTTACAAACGTGGGGATTTGAGTTGTGACAACGAAGATACAGGTTGCGGGGCGAGGACAACGAGTTGGAGCATCGGCGGCGGATCTCACTTGGCCTCAGATTTCCCCTTGTCTGTCGTAGAGTTCTTGTTTGATGAAGCTAAGATTTTAGAAGTAGTTGGATCAAAGCGTTGGCTTTCCAACAAGATTAAGAACGTGCGGATCAAAGTTGTGACAACAAAGATACGGGCTGCGGAGTGAAGAGCACCAAGAAGAGGTTACGACACAATCACAAGAACGAACATGAATACGGCAGAGGGTGAATTGAGCGGGATCAGGGAGCCTCCTTCCTCTCCCAATTGATTCATTATCCTCTTGATTGCTTGTGGAGAAGGAACCCTGAATTTTCTAGTTACAACCATCGCGCGGAAGCGTTGCCCAATTTTCAATAGAATTAGGGTTTTCTTTCAAACGTAACAACACAACCGGTTTTAATAAGACAATAGTAGGTAAATGCAACTGGAGGTACCTGGATGGCATGAAGTTCGAGTAAGGCTCCTTGTGTGAATGTATGTGATGTGCACGTGATGTATGGTACATGGTTTTGAATAAACGTAAAAGTTGAGTCTTGCACTGTTGATTGTTGGGCTGTGAGTCCAGGGTTAAGTTGGATAGGTAATTGAATGCTGCCATTGCGTTAAGCACAAAAAAACACTAAGGATTCAAAAATGAATATATAAAACGGAGTTAAAACCTAGGAGATTATGGGCATATAAATTCTGGATAAGAAAAGGAAGCATGTCTGCTGCTGTCAGGGTCACGCCTTGATCTGGAAGTGGTCTTTGAAGGTCTAATCAAGTCCATAAGGCCAAGCTGAACCTATCTAAAATTTAAAACGTTGAAAACGGAGTCCTAGAGTAAAACTTATGTATGTATGAAGTTCAGAACCTCCTTAAGGCTGAATTCAATCATCACCACCCCTAGGTCCACCAAAACAATTAGTAACCACAACCTAACCACTATGACATGATGGTAGCATGAATGGTTAGTTCCACTGATGATTGCATATGGGGTTGTATCCGGATTTTAGGAACTTGTGTTCAAGATAGGCCACCCGGTAGAGGCGGTTTATTTGGCTCACACACCCGATCCGCACACGAGAGATAGGAAGCGCACCAATCAAGTATTAGCTGTGTTTGTAGCATCGAGGCTAACCAACGCTACAATTCGGTCCCTTTTTGGAATTGTCCGTGTCTTCGGATTTGCCTTAGTTGACCAAGAGGCATATACGACGCAGTTACAATCCCAAAGTCATGGACGACGACCGGGCTCTGGTACCCACGTCGCTTCCCAGCATCCTGCATACTTCTGCTCGTGCTCCTTTATGGCGTTTCTTGGCTCCCAAAATTGAATGATAAATTTCCCGTACTCCTCGTGACCTTGCTCATTCTTAACTGATAAACATGCTCTCCCCATCTAGACAGGATAAATATCACGGTCAGAGGGACGGAGGAGGATCCATGATCCCGCTATGATATGCCGCCATGGATTCAAAGCTTCCTTCAGCCTCTCCTTGAATGACCTGCAAAAAACTTCAGGTACCCGATCTTCAGGTGTGACATCCCCATTAGTAATGAGGAACAAGGGAGCTGGAACCGCCGCTCTCCAATCATGATTTGGCCAAAAGCCTTCTGCCAACACGTCTGGAGTGGGAGGAAGGGGTTTTTCAAGTTCTTCAAGTATTCCTTTCCAGTAAGCGATATAAGGCGGCATAGCTGTTCTCTATCCAGCGCACTTGACCATCCATCCCTCCCACAATGCTATATAAGCGTGAATTCCAGACTGAATCATAGACTTCTTATCCAGCGCTTTTGCAGCCTTTTCTTTGGCCTTGACTTGATTGCCACGTTTGGAAGGCTCCTCATCTCCCCACAACCGCCTGAAAGGCACTGGCGTTGGCATACTAGAAGGTATCATGGGTCTCCTGTCAACATCTTCCTTCCAAAGTAGAACTCCAGGTTGGTTTCTAGGGAGCCAATGTGCATCAACTGCATTTTCCTTATACCGCATGATGGCCCAGCCGTCTTTCTCTACGTAGAACTTTAAGAGGTGTTGATTTTTTGTGCCAAGGAGTCTGTCACCACGATCACGTGTATAGCCCTCCACAAATGATTTGAAATCGGCAACCTCTTGAACAAACTCGGGCATGAAACTCAAATCCTGCGACTTCATGAAGGATGACATCAAATCAGCGACTACATAGGTATTCTCACTCTTCAACTTCTTGGACAAGTAGCTGAAGTAAGCATCTATATCCTCATGGGTGTGCCCTACCAACAAGAATCCAACGTGGATTTCCTTGAACACCCCCTAATAAGTCAACATGGATAAAAACGCAAAGAGATACTGGTTCTTATATGGCCATATTCATTAGATTGAGAAATTTCACAAAGTTTGAGACTTCCATTCCTACTACTGTTAAGTTCAAAGTCACTCATTTGAGACTCTAAAATGTCTCAACTTAATGAAATGTCTCAATTTAATATTATCCTTTGCTGAGTTGTCCAACTGCAAGTACAAATTTGTTGGAAGAGGGACCGCGTGAGTGGAGTGGTCGGTATCCACTCAAGGTAGGAGGTCCATACATCTGGACTTCCCTCTTAGCATTGCAGCAAACATTGAGTTTGCCCGCTCGTGAAGAAAAAATCTGCCTGTTACACAAATGGGTGGTTTTTCCAAACGCCGAAGCAATTTTGCAATGGATGAAATAGTGTAGTTTGAGTTTCCTGGCTAGAAGCCACTGGAGTAATGAGCATATGCGCCGTCCCCATGACAATGAGTGACCATACTAGTGACGTTCATTGGAAGTTGTCCAAGAGTTGCAGTGAACTTTGTGGCAACTCGCATATGTGGGATTGCCGTCTTCGTTGTATCCATCTTATAGTGGATTATGCAAAGAATCTCTCCCTTACTACGCTTGGACTCCTCTCTCTAGCTATGGTACACAAGCCTACACGAAGCTTGAAGGTTATGGTGCTGAGTTCGTTGTTTCACAAAAGAAACATATTCCGCAAAGCCTTTCACCGACTTGTTAATAAACTGCTATAGAGTATCGCAAACGGTGCACTTTGCAAAAGAACTATCAACCGGCTTCACCGCAACATTGTTGAAGAGATCCCTCTTCATTCTACTAATAGCTGACTGTGATATCATGGGCAACCCCAACTCCGTATTTTTCTGCAACAATGTACAGAATATGTTAATCGGAAACATAGGCAACCCAAACATTCCCACGTGTGCAAATCGATGAAGTCATCATACATTGCGAAAGTGAAGAAAATGTTAGCTAAATAATCCCATGGGACATAGGATTGGACTCTAGAGACCGGATGCGCACTCGATCTCTCTCGGACTTACTAAATAGAGTAGCGTGAACACAATACAATACCTCATTAGCGTCGGCTCGGATCTTTTTCCAGCTATGTCGAGACGGTAGAAACTTGAGTGTGTCCATCCGCCCTGGCACAGTCGACCGCATCTGATGAGGCATCTGATCAGCGTTTTCATTGATGATTGTTGTAATTGAACCTATAGCCTGCACAGTACCAAGGCGGGGACGTTTGACGCTTATGTTCCCGTGTGTTGATGAGGTGACGCCCAGTTTATACTGGTCAATATATTCGTGAAATGTTGACTTTGCGATACCGCGAATCTTGTACCATGCTGTTGCGCAGACATCCCCACCAAGCAATGTGACATACTGTCTTTACCGAGTGTGGTCCAAGTAATGGAGTTGACCTCCAATAGATCTAGCATAATCTCGTCGATTGTCGAAACTCTTCAACCAAAACTTCTGCCGGATTAGGTGGATATCCTCAGGACGGATTAGGCAGACGCATTGAGTAGGGCAACATGATTCCGAAGTGACCGCTTGAATCGCTTCCGACATAGTCTTTTTAGAGTACGCGGCGAGCTTCTCGTCAGTTTGTTTCCGGGGACGGATAAACCGGTACGGTGCGTTGGGACAACCACCCAGGTGCGCATTCGGGTCCGCTAGTTCCGGAAGTCGAATGAAGTGATTGAGTGTCTCGCTTAGACCACGCCCACCTTCAAATTTGCTTTCCGAAATTGGCCAACTGTGATGACTCATGATGTCACCACGATCCCCAATGAAAACGTCCAACATCGTAACGCCAACGTTCCCCTCCCCTAGGGAAATATTCTAGAATGGCTCAGTAGCTAGGGAACAGTTGACCCTGCCAGTGGCCGCTAGAATACCGTCGCTGCTATACCGCTTTACCACCTTACCCACCCACCTGATCTGAGGTAAAAAAGGAAGAGGGATTTGGGATTTAGAAGAAGGATCACCGTGCATATTAACACGAACATTCTTCGATGGAAGGGCTAAACACTCTACCATCCAAAGGACTATCCTACCAACAGAATCAGCCAGGATGGAGATGCCGTCCTATTGTGGGTGCATGAGAAGATAACAGGCCTCCAGGATGATTTTAGACACGCTAATTAGCGATAGATTGGCCAGGTGAAGATGAATGTTGACACCAAGCCAGTGACCGGTCGGAGCAGCCTCAATGACAACGCCCTCTCCAACCACACCATGACGGGCGTAGACAAGGGAGACTGCCTTGCCCGGAACGAATTCAGAGTGCGGCCCTGGGGGAAGATTTATGAAATCAACGGAGGGCGTAGGTGAAGTAGTCATTGATCATGGTCTGCTCGAACAAACAGTTCCACACGATTCGATTATCCCAGCAAAATGACAATAGTAAGTGGAAAAGAAAATGTGAGTTTAAATCAACGTAGAGAGACATCGAGCACCCGTTTCCTATTGAGAGATGGAGAGCGCACCCAATGAGCACTAAGAGATCGGGAGCGCACCCGATTATTACGGGGAATGGGAGCGCACCAAATCACCACTAGGAGATCGGGTGCGCATGCGATCCCCGAGTCGTGATCGCGAGCGCACTCAATCACCAATGGGAGATCGGGAAGGCACCTCATCCTCCGAAGGTGATCGAGAGCGCATCCGATCGCCCACATGAGAACGGGAGCGCAATCGATCCCCCGCAAGAGATCAAAGGCGCACCCAATCCCCCACATGAGATCAGGAGCGCACCCGATTCCCCAGAAGAGATCGGAGGCGCACATGATCCCCCTCACGAGAACGAGAGCGCACCAGATCCTTCGCAAGAGATCAGAGGCGCGCCTGATCCCCTGCAGGAGATCCGGAGCCTGACTCCTCTTCATTGCTAGATCAGATGCGCGCTCAATTTCAAAATTCCTAGAATTCCATAAGTCGTATGGAAATATGGATATGTATGGATATACGGATACGTATATACGGTAGCAAACCCAATTCATGTTACAAACGTCTGTGGACGAACCCGTGAGTGATACGGTTTGCTCTCGCACGAGATTTATCAAGAAGATTGAATGAGAAGAGATTGAGCAAGAAGATGTCACGGAGACAATTGAACAGACATCCATGAATTTTATGCATGCTAAAAATCGAGTGCCAATAAAGGACCATACTTTAAATTGTGAACGCCGTCCACCTTGCTCACCCAAGGAGCTCACAAAAGGTCATAGAACATCGCACCTCATCGCTCCTCCTCGCATGCACACGCACCTCTTCAATGCGCCTCTTCGGTTCAACCTGTCTCTAGTATCGACGAAGCGCTTTCCAGTTATGAGCACGAAGATGAGAATGAAGAACACAACGATGGACCAACCGCGAACAAAGACAGAAGAGAAAGAATAGAGAAAGACCGCGGTGAAGACTTCAAAGGCGATGAGGAAGACAACAAAAAACAACCACAAAATATGAAAACGGCTATGGCGAAAAGGAAGAGTGGCTATGGCAAGCTCGAGCAAGGGAGGAGGAATTAAGAATGAGGATGGGGAAGAGGAAGGTGAGCGTGGCATGTGAGAGTGACGGTAGACTAGCAATCGATTGTTGTCGGCTGAAGTTGACGTCGTTCACTTCGTCATGATGTTTGAATACTTATGGCAACGAGAAGTACTTCACCCGGTTAATACTCAACACCCGGCTAATACATCCAATATATGTACCCTAAGCGGTGATTGGTTTTTTGTTGTATTTACAACCAAAGGCATTATTATCTTACAAACACAGGGTTTCTAATAAACTCCTAAAGGCCCAAGGCATTTTCAAACCATGAATCCAATAAAAATTTCAATAATTCAAAATTATATATATATATATATATAATTTATTTTTTTGATGGAGCTCATCTCAAGGACAATCAACTATAGAGAATTTTTTAAAATATATTTTTTTCCAATTTAAGGAACCTACCTGAAATCAAATCGTCCCCCCGAGGGACACTTGGGCCTTTAGGGGTTAAGCAACCAAATGTTATTTTCTTTTAAAAACCATAGACCCTAAATTCTGGACCCAAAACCCTAGACTCTAAACCCTGGACCCTAAACCATAAACCCTCAATCCTAGATCAAAAACCATAGACCCTAAACTCAAGACCTAAAACCCTGGACCCAAAAGTAAGGGATTTGGAATGTAAGGGTTAGAAAAAATAAGAGATTGAAGAAGTAAAAGTTCAAAAAATATGGGTAAAATAAAGTAATGGATTGTAAAAGTAAAGGTTAGGAAAAGTAAGGGTTAAAAAAGTAAGAGTGAGGGAAATTAAAGAATAGAAAAGTAAAAAGTTGAAAAAATGGTGAAAATGGTAAAAAGGTAAAAAAGAGACATTTGAAAATCAAAATTTATAAAAAGACAAGGGATTTAAAAAGTAAGGGTTGAAAAAGAAAAGGATTGAAAAGATATCTAAGATACAACTATACATACACAGATGATATATATATATACACAACATACAATTATATCTTGATATGATATATATCTATTTATACAACATACAATGATACATACATACATTTTGTACATAAATACAACATACAATAATTATATATCGATACATTTTATATATTTATATATAAATCCAACATACAACTATACATACACAAATGTTATACATAAACTAGGGTTGGTACCCGTCGTTCCGACAGGGAGAGCGGAGGGTGTGTTAAATTTACGTTTGTATGTTTTGTATTTTAAAACCTATAAGCTCAAATCGAGTCTAGATGGAAAAGTATTTCCCCCGTTGTCATCAACTGGCCGAGGCAATTCCAAGTTAAATAAACGTATGTAAATGCAAAAATTAAATTTACCCATTATATACGCATTATGTACTATATATACCTATTATTCACTTTAAATACCCATTATTTATTTCATATACGTGTTATTGTCTTTAGATAACTATCATTTATTTTATGTACCCGAGGTAGTATATTGTGTAGTTTCAATATTTTGGAAATTATGGTTTTATTTTTCTATTTTTGATACATAATACAATTTTAAAACTCAATAAGCCAAATTTGAATAAAAGGGCACTATAAAGGATTCCTCCAAAGGGCACATATGGAGGATTCTTTCAAAGTTCACATTCAATACAACGGGCACATTTGATTCAAATGGCAAATCCAAAGGTCACGTGACCGGGAGCGGCGGACAGACGGACTGACGCCTATTATATAGGTAGATATACAACATACAATTATATCTCCATACATTTTGTACATATATACAGCGTACAATAATTATATATCGATACATTTTATATATTTATATATAAATCCAACATACAACTATACATACATAGATGTTATATATAAATATACAATATATAATTATATCTCCATACGATATATATCTGTTTATACAACATACAATGATACATACATACATTTTGTACATATATACAACATACAATAGTTTTATATCGATACATTTTATATGTATATATATATCCAACATACAACTATACATACATAGATGTTATATATATATATATACAACATACAATTATATCTCCATACGATTTATAATATCTATTTGTAAAACATCCAATGATACATACATACATTTTGTACATATATACAACATACAATAATTATATATCGATACATTTTTTATGTTTATATATATCCAACATACAACTATAAATACTTAGAAGTTATATATATATATACAACATACAATTATATATTGTATGTATGTATCATCGTATGTTGTATAAATAGATATAAACCGTTTGGAGATATAATTGTATGTTGTATATATATATATATATATAACATCTGTGTATGTATAGTTGTATGTTGGATATATATATACATATAAAATGTATCGATATAAAACTATTGTATGTTGTATATATGTACAAAATGTATGTATCTATCATTGTATGTTGTATATATGTGCAAAATGTATGTATGTATCATTGTATGTTGTATAAACAAATATATATATCGTATGGAGATATAATTGTATGTTATATAAATAGATATATATCGTATGGAGATATAATTGTATGTTGTATATTTATGTATAACATTTGTGTATGTATAGATGTATGTTGGATTTATATATAAATATATAAAATGTATCGATATATAATTATTGTATGTTGTATTTATGTACAAAATGTATGTATGTATCATTGTATGTTGTATAAATAGATATATATCATATCAAGATATAATTGTATGTTGTGTATATATATATATCATCTGTGTATGTATAGTTGTATCTTGGATATCTTTTCAATCCTTTTCTTTTTCAACCCTTACTTTTTAAATCCCTTGTCTTTTTATAAATTTTGATTTTCAAATGTCTCTTTTTTACCTTTTTACCATTTTCACCATTTTTTCAACTTTTTACTTTTCTATTCTTTAATTTCCCTCACTCTTACTTTTTTAACCCTTACTTTTCCTAACCTTTACTTTTACAATCCATTACTTTATTTTACCCATATTTTTTGAACTTTTATTTCTTCAATCTCTTATTTTTTCTAACCCTTACATTCCAAATCCCTTACTTTTGGGTCCAGGGTTTTAGGTCTTGAGTTTAGGGTCTATGGTTTTTGATCTAGGGTTGAGGGTCTATGGTTTAGGGTCCAGGGTTTAGAGTCTAGGGTTTTGGGTCCAGAATTTAGGGTCTATGGTTTTTAAAAGAAAATAACATTTGGTTGCTTAACCCCTAAAGGCCCAAGTGTCCCTCGGGGGGACGATTTGATTTCAGGTAGGTTCCTTAAATTGGAAAAAAATATATTTTAAAAAATTCTCTATAGTTGATTGTCCTTGAGATGAGCTCCATCAAAAAAATAAATTATATATATATATATATATATATAATTTTGAATTATTGAAATTTTTATTGGATTCATGGTTTGAAAATGCCTTGGGCCTTTAGGAGTTTATTAGAAACCCTGTGTTTGTAAGATAATAATGCCTTTGGTTGTAAACACAACAAAAAACCAATCACCGCTTAGGGTACATATATTGGATGTATTAGCCGGGTGTTGAGTATTAACCGGGTGAAGTACTTCTCGTTGCCATAAGTATTCAAACATCATGACGAAGTGAACGACGTCAACTTCAGCCGACAACAATCGATTGCTAGTCTACCGTCACTCTCACATGCCACGCTCACCTTCCTCTTCCCCATCCTCATTCTTAATTCCTCCTCCCTTGCTCGAGCTTGCCATAGCCACTCTTCCTTTTCGCCATAGCCGTTTTCATATTTTGTGGTTGTTTTTTGTTGTCTTCCTCATCGCCTTTGAAGTCTTCACCGCGGTCTTTCTCTATTCTTTCTCTTCTGTCTTTGTTCGCGGTTGGTCCATCGTTGTGTTCTTCATTCTCATCTTCGTGCTCATAACTGGAAAGCGCTTCGTCGATACTAGAGACAGGTTGAACTGAAGAGGCGCATTGAAGAGGTGCGTGTGCATGCGAGGAGGAGCGATGAGGTGCGATGTTCTATGACCTTTTGTGAGCTCCTTGGGTGAGCAAGGTGGACGGCGTTCTCGACATAGTAGCGAGAAGAAGATCAGACCTTGTATTTAGGTATGTTGAATGTGACATTCCTCATTCAGAAGTATGGTAGTATTCTAGTTATAATTAAGTGAGCTGCTTTTTGGTTTCACTAAGTTCAATTCCAGGAAATTGCCTTGGTTTTTGTTAGTTAGAATTCAATGAATGGCTTGCATGGAGCAGATTTTCTAGCCATCTTGATATGCTGAGATGGTGTTTTGAAATTTTGAATTTCAATCAATACTAAGTTAATTAATTGATTAGAATGAAGTGACCTGCTTTCGGATTTCATCATGTTCATTCGAAGATAATTAATTAGAGTTCTCCTGGTCCAAAGCTTTAGATGGTTTCGAGGTCTGTTGTATAGGAATTGTGAATTGGATCTGGAATCATCGATTAGTGAATCAAATCCGGCGCCGGAGTGGCTAAACCAGTAAGTATTTCATTGCTCATTTATATTTGAACTGCTCATATACTTCCATATACGTGAAATCGTATATTTAGTGACCGTATATACGTTGTCGACATCGGGCGCGCACCCAATGCCTCGGATGGGATCGGGTGCTCACTCGAAACCCTAGTCAAGATGGAGAGCTCATTCGATCCCCACTAAAAGATCGAGAGCGCACCCAATCTTGTAATGGCCATTAGATGCTCTCAAAATCAACGAGTGATGATCGGAAGCGCGCCCGATCTGCAATAATATCGGGAGCGCTTCCGATCTATTTCGTCATAGGTTGCTACCACAATTTTATTATAGATCTCGGGAGTGCGTTCGATAAAGAAAAAGGCGGTCAAGAGCGCTTGAGATCTCCTCCTATAGATCGGGAGCGCGCCTGATCTTCTAGTTGAAATCGGGAGTGCACCTGATGGCAGTGGTGATTAGTAAGCCGAATTTTGTGCGTGAGTGGCTGAACCAATTAGTAGTAATTTTTTCAATAGAATTAGAACTGTTCATATATTTCCATACACGTAAATCCGTTTGCCAAGTAACCGTATGTTCGTCCGCAATAATGTTGGGAGCGCTCCCGATCTACACTGGGAGATAGTTTGCTCCCTCAATCTCATAAGAGACCTCGGGAGTGCGTTCGATGAAGAAAGTGGCGGTCGAGAGCGCTCGAGATCTCCTCATATAGATCAGGAGCGCGCTCAATCTCGTAATTAATATCAGGAGCGCACCCGATGGCAGTCGACATCGGACGCGCAGCTGATGTCTGGATTGGGATCGGGTGCGAGCCCGATACCCTAGTCGAGATTGGGTGCTCGTTTGATTTCCACTAAAATATTGGGAGCGCACCCAATCCCCCATTGGATCCCCAAGTTCGAGAGCGCACACGATTCCCGAAGTTTGGGAGTGCTCCCGATCTGCCATGTTATCGAGAGCGCTCTCGATCTCTTTCGTAATAGAATTCTCCGACAATCTCATTAGAGATCTTGGGAGCCCGTTCGATCGAGTAAGTGGAGGTCGACTGCGCTCTAGACCTCAGATCCTCGTAAAGATTGGGAGCTTGTTGGGTCTTCTGGTAGGGATCGGGAGCTCGCCTGGTCTCTTAGTTGAGATTGGGAGCGCTCTCGACCCCCACTTGACATCATTTGCAATCCTGATCTCCAAGTGATGATCGGGAGCGCACCCGGTCTCAGTTCTATCGTTTGCAACCCCGTTGTCTTGTTCGCAATCTGCTGCGCTCTCGTTCTCGGGCATGAATCTCAAATTAGGATTGCACTTTCAGAATCATGTTACGTGCTTCTAATAGCCTTTTTCTTCGTTCATTTTTGCAGAGCCAACCGCGAAGCGTTAAAGAATGTGCCAAAGGAGTTGCTCCCGGTGAGGCTTAAACCTGCGATCAGTTGCAGATTGCTCACAATGCCGTATCAACGAGACCCAGATTTGCAGCCTGTCGCTTTTTACCTTGCCAACATGACCAAGGAATGGGGTCTAGAGTTGGAGATGGAAGAGGCTTATGGAAGAACCTTTGTCCCACCGGTCATCCTGATTGAGGACAAAAAACAGTGCAACGAACCGCCACGCTTATTACCAACCAAGGACTGTCAGGTTCTGGGACTGTACGAAATTCAATCGGCAGAACACGTCCTTGCGATTGTCACTGAATATGTAGCATCAGCAAGAGCAAAAAAAATGTTTGGTTTTGTTCTACCCACCGCGAGATTGAATTATTCGCTTTGCCAAGTTGTGGAGCAGTTGGGGTTCTTTATCGATGGCGATAGTGTCGACGCAAGTGACTTGTGTGATGTCAAGGCTCAATTGATGGTGGGTGTCATTGCAAAAAACGTGGGAGAGGAAGATAGCCAGCGGCGTCCTCCGATCACCCCTCCAAAGCGGATGAGAGCTAACGGGCGGCGGTCCGGCTGTGGCAGAGGAACCCATCAAGAAGAAGTCGACCAGGAAGAATCCCGAAGCCAAAATTGTTGAGGGAATGACATTGGCCAAAGCTGTGAATCTTACCCAGTCCGTTGTTGCAAAATTCACTACAAAGGAGCTCCTGCAGTTGCGTGACTTTTTTGAGATGGAGTTCGCTCCACTGCACATATTTGGCCAGCGCCCTTTCAAGATCAAGG
Source organism: Bryoerythrophyllum caledonicum (assembly GCA_963971425.1). Taxonomy (NCBI): domain Eukaryota; kingdom Viridiplantae; phylum Streptophyta; class Bryopsida; order Pottiales; family Pottiaceae; genus Bryoerythrophyllum; species Bryoerythrophyllum caledonicum. Next base: position 20,841,741 of record OZ020514.1, read on the forward strand.
ACGATCCAAATGAACTAGACCTCCTCGTGGACATTGACAAACTACACAGGGCTCCGGCACCAGCAATCGTGTACCGGCCTCTTTTACCGTTACGAGACGAAGCTTTAGTCACGCAGAAGAAGATGATTCTCTCCTTCAACGCAACGCTGCAACATGTCTTCGTGATGCCAATACGGGGACCTCCTACTCCAGTTGATGACCCAAACACGAAAGACGGAGTTGTGGAATTCTTTGACTAACAGCCAAGACGGGATCAAATCAACAGGGATATGCACTTCTAAATAATAGGAGGCCAACATGGTGTCGCAGCTCACAGACAGCTCCTCAAAGAAGGTAGCCTCAGTGATCGCGACGCCGCCAACGCCCGTTAGTACTTCGTCACGATATTGTGGACAAAAATGGAGTCATTCAACCAGCTCACGTACTTCAACAAGTTCCTAAACCAAGACTTTTCTCGTAATCGAAAGGAGGGCAATTTTTTAAATCAATTGCAAACAGCTCGGAGATGCTCGAACGAGCTGGGCAACCTGCTGCCCAAACGGAATGGTGCCCTCAACACCAAAGAATTCAATGTAAGTCGTACTATTCCATTTAGTTTAGTGAGGTTCAACATTTCCACTAAGTTTTCCAATTCTTTATATTCGTTGTTTTCGCTTTTCTTCAGGATCGGGGGCTCACCCAATCTTCTCCCTCAATCGAGAGTGTACTTACTTCAATTCATGCTTTTAGGCGTTTGTTGAGAAGCTCAAAGCATGTTTCTCAGAAAACAAACCAAGCGCTCTGGATCTCGATAAAAGTAGTGGAGCACCGAAATTGCCATTGCTGTACGTTCTGAATCCTCTCTTCCGACAATGGTTTCAAATTGAGGACTTATACATCAATGGACTATTTCCCAATCTTTGGAACAATGTTCCAGGAGTCCTTTCTGCGAGTTCCGATGACGATGACGACGACGGAGCAACTTCGTCATCATCAAAAAGTCGCGCTTTGAAGCTGGCGAAGAACAAGGAGTCTCGAGCGCTCATGAAGAACGATCTTTGGGATCTGTATGGACTGACAAATGATGAGTGTCAGAAGATGGCTGACATGGTGATGTGGAAAGTGATTTCCGTAAAATCCTCAAAGGGACAAAAGAAGCCGGCTGTTTTGAAGAGTTTGAAGGACCTTTGGTTCATTGAGAAGAGGCTGAGAGTGTTGAAGAATGAGCTCATGCACCACTTTGACGGGAAGCTGCTTCCACAGAAGACGGTAGAAGAACCATATAAGGAGGAGGAGTACGAGGAATTTGTTGCTGCCCACAAGATTCCTGAGGATGTACTTCTCAGCTAGTATAACAGACTGAGTCAAGACAAGGGTGGTCAATTATTCTTCTCGAAGCGGACTGCCAATCTGAATCCTTTTCATAAGACAGACGACATTGCACCCTTTCTCAAGGCTATGTTTTAGCATCTAAAGGACAGTGAGAGGGATAGTGCTCGTGGTATTTGTGGCGCATCCAGACAAGAACTTGAAGAGCTGATGGAATCCTACTATTGTGTCAGGTCGCTAGATAGAAAAAACGGTGGTTTAAAGAATATCTTGACAGACGACAACCTGAAGACCTTCAACACGAAGAATTTGAAGTAGATCTACATTTACTACTTCGTCAATCGAGGGCAGCGCGGATCCGGAGATGCATCCGTCCTAAAGCAAGAGATGGTGAAATGCTTCACGGAAATGGAGAGCAGGGATAAGAAAAATTTTAGAAGAGCGCAAAGTCAAGGTGTATTTATTACTGACCGCGTTAGGTTGGTTGGCCTGGTGAACTTGCTCGATGATAAAGATCGGAATTATCTTCAAGGCCCTATTTGGGATTACACGTCGACAGTGTACCTCACTTCTCCGGCTAAGCAATTTGCCAAACTGCTATCGGTTGAGCCAACCTTATCCCTCTACTTCAATTTCGTCTTCAATTTCGTCTTCGGGAGGACCGATGGCAATGCAGTGGAGGCAAGCTTCCGAGACTACTTTGGGCCTGATCTGCAGTTTCATCCTCTGTGGAATGCGAAGGACTTTGAGAGCGTCTCCGGACCGAGTTGTGATCAGGTCGGGCGTGCCAACTTCAACGTTGGCGCGGTGGACAAATTGATTGGTGTACTTTGCCGTCGCAACATTGTTATTATCAACATCGGAGCTGGTTTTGCGATTACCTGGATATCCCAGGTAAGAATAATGTCATCATTTGTCATCATTATCATTCTTGCTCTTGAAGTTTTTAGCGGCGTTTGTTCATGTACCTTACGTTCGAAATGGCTCTTTTCTTGCAGACCAAAGGCGCTAGAGTTGTGGAGGTTGTGTTCTCAACAACAAACAAGACCTTCGCTTTTGACAATGCGAAGAAATTTTGGGATGCTCGTTAGGTTCAGGGTTACCAATCCGACGTCCTTGGGGGTCTGAGAGCGTCCTAGGGCGTCCTAGGACGAGGACGTCCTAACGTCAAGTCGGACGCAGCGTCCGGGGGGGGTAAAATGCATTTACCGAAGGCCGTAGTAAGTTTTCTGGACCGTCAGATTCGACGAAGTGCGACGCGGCGAGATCTCAGCCGTCGAAATGCGTCGAGTCGTCCGTCCGGACCCCGCCGTCGGAGAGATCGGACGGCACCTCGGCCGTCCGCGTAATCGGACGGCCGATGGACAGATCGTACGGCCCCGATTGATCGCGGGGCCGCACGACGGCCGTCCGATTAGGCCGACGGCTTTAGGGCCGTCC
>OZ020514.1:20844688-21016045 GCA_963971425.1 Bryoerythrophyllum caledonicum
CAACCACAATTCCCAAAGAGAGTGTGGAGACAACGACGGTAGAAGACCCCGTACAATCAGATATTCCGAATATTTTAATTGTAGGAGGTGAAGACCATGGTAACGTGGAACGAGGGGGGGGAGAATATGGATGGAGAAGAAACCGTTGTTCCAAACGTTCAAACTTTGGAAGGCATGGCACCAAAGACAATGGATGCCGGGCCAAGCACTTCAACGCGGGAAGCATTGGAATCAAATTCCAAGGACCCGATCATTGACAAGGGTACTTTGATTTCCAATATTGAAGAAATGCTTCGAACAATGCCAAACAAGGATAAGTTGAAAGGCTTGCTCGACTTGAGTATTAAGTGGGCTGAAGCGTGCGCTCAAGTAACAGAATTTGGTCATCCAATTGATCTGCCAATTGATTCGAACGAATGGGACCAAATACATGGAATAGTGAGAGTGGCACGTAATTTGGTGGACGGGGCCGAAATTCTTGCAGGAATGGCTCCTCATCTTCTAGATATGGCTCATACGTTTTCAACTATCACTCCGAGTGTGCTACAAGCCACTGATGGCTTCGACACGTTGGCTTCCTCTATAACGCCAATGTTAAAAGACAGGATCGCGCTAACTCAGAAAGTGATGGATATGGAGGAGGAGGCCTATAAAAATGAAACCCTCACTGGACACCTTAAATCGGAATTAGAAAATAACAAGCGTATGCTAGAGGCTAGTAGGAGACGCGTTACAAGGATGTCGGAGAAGATGGATGCGCAGGTTCGTGAGGTGGATGTGGTAGTCATTGACGACAACGCTGAAACTTCTGACGACCTTTCTCTTTCCAAGTTTGGAGGGAACGATGCAGAGGATGCCACACCGGTTAAATCTAACAGACCGACTGAGCCATCTTCTGTTCAATTGGCAATACTAGCTGGGAGTAGCCAAGTACGGCCTGCAGCGCCTGGAAAAGGGAAGGCGATAGTCGAAGGTGAGGGGGAGATGGAATCGATGTCACAGAAGTCGGAGGTGGCAAATAAGGAGAGGGACGAGGCACGAGCGGAACTAGAGACACTGCGGAGGACATTGAGATCGGTGGACGACACACCATGGAACGAGAACACAATGCCTTGGTTGGGTTGGGTTCATCGCCTTCAGGACAGGGAGACCATGGTCTTAAAAGTACAACATGATTTGAAGAAATTTGCCGCCGAATCACAAGAATCATGTGAACTCGTGGATACCTCATTGGAGAGATTGAAGAAATTCGTTGGACAACGTGGACATGAGTCCACGAAGGTTACTATTTGGGGTGATGTACCGGAGATGATGGATCGCACAAACTATCATCGGAAGGGTAGAGCCATAGTATTGACTGGGCTTTAGAAGTGGAGGAAGGATGGATGCCCTACAATACCTTCTCATCACATTTTCTAGAATCTGAGCGAAGAATAATCCATACTTGCGACCCTGTCCCGGCATTCCTCAATGACAAATGCAGCTTGTGCCAAGATCATTTCGGTCCGGAGGGAGCGTATACGTTGGGCCAATGTGGCCATAACTTTCATATTACTTGCATTTCCGCAGGTTCTATGATACAATCGGCGTGTCCTATGTGTCGCTCTCCAATTAGCTCAAGATTCTACGAAGTGATGGGAATAAGAGATGTTATGCCACCGGGGCACGAGTTCAACCGATGGAATCTCCCCTTGGATCAACTTCCAAAGAAATCCTTGAACTATCGTGAGTGGGGAAAACCACTTATGTGGAATAGTGAGCTTTCTTGTCACCAACTATACGAGGAGTATGGGATGGAAATTGATCCATTATTTTGGATGACACAAGACTATGAGGTGGAGATACGGGCGCGAGAGATTGAAGATGGCGAGCAACAAGAGTTGTTTTGCCGCAACTTTGGGGGGCATTGGAGCACTGAGCACAAGCGTTTCTTCCGATTTCCTCCAAGGAGAGTTGAGAAGGGAGAAGATGGTGTATGGCATGAGATAAACGATGGCATTGAGTTGAGAGATGAGTACAAGAAGTACAATTGTACTTTGGTGGGAAGAGCCCTGCTCCTTGCAAAGTTAGAAGAGGCCGCAAAGCTACGGAGTTCAACAGAAGAGGATTCTCTTAAAGACGTAGAGTGTTTTTATTGGGATGCGGTGCAAGCTTTTGATCGGAGGATTGGGGACGCCATTGGCTATTGGCGGAACGTGCTACAGAAACCCGAAGGGGAATTATTGGTGTCATTCCCACAGAATGACGCTTTTGTGAACAATGTGGTGGAACGAATAAAGAAGGCTATGGAAATCTTTGCGGCGAAGAAGGTGGATCCTGGCGGGAAGCGGAAGAGGGATGATGGCAATGACATCGACGATAGTTGGTGGTCGGAGATGCATAGGGAAGTTGCAGCCGTGGATCGAGAGTACGAAGAGGGGGAGAGGATTGCTAGGCCAAGCCAGAGACCGCGGACTCGTAGTAGCACTCGAACGGATCATACCGACGAGCCTTCTTCTTCAAGGCAATAGAATGTGGTAGATGAATGTAAAGCTTAGCGTAGTTGTTGTTTAAGGAATGGTGTGGCAAGAAGTCGGAGGCATGCCATGGTGGAGCATACTTTTTGAAATAAAGGTTTACAATTTGTAATTTATTTTGTCAACTTCTGAATTCTTTAATTGTATGTGGGTGTTAGAAATATTGTGGTGCATTAGGTGGATGCGAAGCAGTGAAATGAATAGAAGTTTGCAAACTCGAATTACATTCTGCATACAACAAGAATGACATGTTTAAGTCATTTTGTATGGGATGACTAAATCCATACACAAAACACAAGACAATAGAATAGCAAAAGAGATGGATGTAAAACTTGTGCATATATGAAAAAACTTTATTGATATTCGGAAGAAATCCAAGAATCAATTGAGAGAATAGAAGCTTTTAATGCATACGTAGAACGACTATAAAGTATCCTAAACTCGAACTACAATATTAACATATAAAATAAGTGCGGTGAATGCATACTACGTAAATGGGCCAAATTTTCCTACTCATTCACATCGGTAGGAAGTTCGTAATCGCTGTCATCTTTGATTTTAGCTCCACTAGATCCTGAAGGATCGTCTTCATTATCCGAGGCGGGTTCTTGTTTGATTCTCCGTTTCATCGACAATGATTTAACGATTTTGAATCTCTTACAAGTTCCAATGACATCAATGGGATTACTAGGTCGCGTGCGAAGAAATGGATGCATGGAAGCTTTACGTTTCCTCGTGTCGTTTGTAGGCCGCCTAGGTTGTAACCCTAAACCTCCCTGAACCTCGGGGTGATGTATGAAGAGCTTAGACAGAGGTACATCGCCATCACTAGGTAGGCCATCGGATGGGTGTTGCGGCGTTCGGGGTCGCATATGTTTTGAAAGGGACACCAAACCGTGGGAGGATTTCAAATTGGTTGTAGTGACCGTTGCAAGAGGGGTTGCAAATAGAGACCGCGACGCGCGACCTTGCAAGGACGGTTGATCCTTAGAGGAGGATGCCTTCTTCTCCGTAACGTGAATGGGACTCCGTATACCACCGTAAGTACCGCCTTCCATAGTTTTCTCCCCGAGAACAACCGTGTCGTCTAGGAATGGCTCTTCCGTTGTTTGCTCGCGGTTGTCCGCAAGTGCGAGACTGTGGACGCCTTCGTCAACACTCTTCACTGAGGACCCTTGCTTTTTTTGCCCGTGTAGTACCGTTGTACGGTCGGATGATAAATCTTCTCCTCCCTTGTCCTTCGTGTCTTCCGGAAGCGGAGTCGGTCCACGACAAAGGATATTATTGCTATTGAGCATGCCGTCTCCATTCAGGTACCGCGCTATGGGCAACAAGTCATCTTCTTTCTCAGCAAGAGTGTCGTCATCGACAAAATCATACTCGGTGATTGGGGCGCCGTGAGTATGATCCATACGTTGAGAAGGGCTGCTATCGATGCCATCGTCTAGATGCTCTACATCGTAATTGGCAAGGGCACTGGTGTTTGAATCGTCAGAGTAGTCCGGGTCATCCAACTCACGTGGTTGTGGATCCTCTAAATCCAAGTTCTCCGCGTACCACCTCTTCTCATCCGTCAACTTTGCATTCGCAAGCAAGTTCGAGTTTGTATACACAAAGACCAAGTCATCAGCCCTTCCCGGTAATAACCGATTCCTTTTCTTGTCGCGGACGAAAGAGTAGCTACTCCAATTGCGTTCGCAAGAAGAAGATGACACTATCTGCGCTAGTATTCTCTTTGCAATTGGTGCAAGGAGCTTTCCACAAGCACCTTCAAAATTCCACCAAGCATACGGAGAACATTTTTGGTCCTTAGGATCCAACATGTCATGGAATGGTACATCCTTGTTTCGAAATGCCAGGAACTCGTTCACTACCTCCGGGTAAATCTTAGGATCACATAGCTTTCGTAGTACTCGTTTGCATGCCGTGATGACATCCGGATCATCAGCCAACTCTTCGTCATGGAGTAAATAAGGATTGAGAAGTGCACCCGCGGAATGTAAATCCGTGGTCATCATCCGTTTCCGTGCGTAGAACCTGTCCTTAGCAATGAACGCTAAATCGCTAGCGAGACTGAATGGTTCATCACGCAACGCTAGGACATGCTTCTCGAGGTCGCGAAGGATGTGGAAAACCTTGGGCATGCAAGGTTCCTTGGCATCGAATTCCCGAAGCGCATACACTATAGGGGCTACCATCTCGTGGAAGTTCGTGCACCGCTCCTAGAAATGCTCATCTAGAACCACTCTTTTGATGGCTCGAGAAATGACTACTTTATCTCTAGCCGAGAGTGACTTCTTAGAGGCATATGCCCGCCATTCAGGATCAACGACGGTTTGCTCCAATGATTCCTTGACCTTCAGCAGGCGATCTATCATTATGAAATTACATGCAAATCTTGTTTGACCGGGGAACAATAGGCTGAACTTCGCCTCGTGTTTACGAAACAGGGCGAGGGGCATTTGCCGATTCTTGACAAACTTAACCAAGAACTTGGCCTTCTCGAGAGTTTCTTTTACCCATGTAGCCTTCCCCTTGTCCTCCAACAATAAGTCCATGGCATGCGCGGCACATCCTTGAATGTATATGTGTGGATATTTTCTGACGACCAATGCTGAGGCATTGAGCATGACTGGAGCATTGTCAGTACACACCTGAACAATGTTGTTGGGGCCAACTTGTTCAATGAACTTGAACATGATGGATGCCAGGTACGCAGCGTTCTTTCATTGCCCGTGGTATCTACAGCTCCCAAGAAGAGCTCTCCAGCGGGAGACACGAGCATTGCATTGCACAGAGGGCGGCTAGTCACAGACGTCCATCCATCTATGGCTAGAGTTCCTCCAAACTTCCGAACACTCTCGAACAGTCACTTATTGAGTTGTGCTTCCAAATCAGCCTTCGCTTGTCCCAACAACCTTGTTCGAATGTCATGGTTAGAGGGTGGGACATATGGTTTTTTGAAAGAGGCAGTCTTCATCACGGCTTCCTTGAATGCAGCATTCCGTGCTATAGCAAACGGCACGTTTGCTTTGTAGAAAAACTTCGGCCACACTTTGTCTAGCTCCCGCCGCTCCACTTCTTGAAAGCCATCTTCGAGCACGGATTGCCTCACCAATCTGGGGAACGTGGCACCTACACTCCCTTGTTCGGTGAAGTCGTGGTGGAAGGTGGGGGTTGGTTCAACCATGGTTGATGGTAAAATCACGGGGGGGAGGCTTGAGTGGACCCTACACAAGAGTCTTCACCGGTGGACTTGGGCGTGCTATATCCTGAGGCAGGCGTAGATTTCAATGGTGGGGTGGGGCAATGTTCGGAGAAAAGTTCTCCATTGTGTTTCGGGTAGTGGCCACGACAATTTTTAAACAAAGTCTGTACGCGGGGTGTCAATTTGGTGCAGAGGCCAACACCGCTATTGCGCTTGCCAGGGATTTCTTCGTACCCGAGATGACTTAGTTGTCGTTCTAGCCTTTTTGCAAAAATGCGGTGACAAAGACTACATCGGACGGAGTCGGTCTTCCTGCCTTGTACTTCAGTGATTTCGACATACCAAGGAGACCAAGGTTTGGTAGACATTCTGATGGGTGTAGTATCGAGAATTGAACAAACGTGATAGGTAGTATGTGGAAGAAATATCAGGAGTTCCAAAAGAAACTCTGATATTCAAGACTTCCGAACTCAATGATTACCAAGCAATAGATACATAATGCAGCTGAAAGCTCTTGGGAAACAAGATGTTAGATGTGAAGTGAGGCTCCATGTGCTGTTTTCTTTATACTCACGGTGATTCTGACCGTTGCGAGACAATTCATTGTCAATCTAATAGGGGACGGGGGAGCTGTAGTGAGAAGGCCGTCGGCCTTGGCGGACGGCCATGGCGGACGGCCGTGGCGATCGGCCATGGCGGACGGCCATGGCGGACGGCCACGCGGACGACGGACGCCGGTCGCCTGAAGCTGATGGCCGTGCGGTCGGCTGCGGAAAACAACGGACGGCCGTGCCGTCCGCCCAAGCGGACGGAATGGGCGGTCGCCCGGGACTGCGGACGGCTATTTACCCCCGGTTAAATTGACAAAACTGGTTATGTCACCGGACGTCCTGATAGGCCGGAGGACGTCCCCCGTCCTGACGTGCGGACGTCAGGGATGTCGAGCGTCTTGACAACCCTGGTTAGGTTCTAGTCCTTACCCCGCCTGAGGCTCCGTCGGCTAAAAAGAGGTTGTCCAAGGCGGAGAGAATTAGAAAAAAGTCCTTGGTCGTTTCACTCGCACCTGCCCAAAATGTACAGCCAGAGAGAAGAATCATTCTCAGGCGTGCACGACAAAAGGAGAAGACTTTGTCAGAATCCTCAGAAGAAGAAGCTGGCACTAACCACGGTGGCCCTGAGAGCGACAAAGAGAAAGACAATGAATCGGATTGTGATGACGAAGAGGACAACATTAGGGAAGAAGAGATACGATCCAATCGTACTGAAGAGGGCGCCCACGAAGAGGACAACAATGACATTGGATCGGATGGAAGAGGCACCCCAATTAGAAATCCGATCGCTGCGCTACCTAGACTTGATGTGAATCGGTCCGCCGACGAAGCAGACCTCACTCAGCGCCATCCGTCCGAGACCGAGGCCAAACTTAGCGCTCTATTTTCTGACACTAGGCGACAGTTGCATCTTGGCCCGGACAACACTGACATTGGTGGCAACGTATGATCCAACGACTTCTTTTTTCCATGGACTTAAACACCTTATAATTGACTTTGAAATAATTAATGCAGTGCATGGTAATACATCTTTGGTAGTGTTTATATCTTCAATACCCCTCCTTCTTACAGGCATCACGGAGTGCCGGTGCCTACCGCACGAGTGGATCGCCGTCCTCGAATTTGATATAGCCCACCCCCTCATTCTGAATACGCAATCTTTGTCTGCCACAACGTCTGCTTCTCATGTAATGTTTAGTTTTCATACTCTAAAATTCTGGTGTATTGAGATCGAGTGCGCCCCTGATCTCTTTGACCGGATCGGGTGCGCTCTCGATCTCGCCGATGGGACCGGGTTCGCCTTCGTTGTCGTCTATCAGATCTGTTGTGCTTCGGATCTTCTCGATTGGATTGGGCGCGCCCCCAATCCCATGGTCCGGATCAGGTGCGCACCCGATCTTCCATTCCGATCTTTTCGGTCTTTGGGTATGATTGTCGATATATGTATGTCCGTCCACTGAATGTATGTCCTTCGCGTAGCCAATTTCCGCCGACCCTCGCGATGTATCTCCATCTTCGTTACCCACCCAAGACAACCCCCACTCCGTGAAGGATATGCACGTCGATATGTTTTTAGGGCATGGAATCGAGGTTGGCGGAGCCAGGCAAGACGAAGCAAGGGAGGAGATAATGGAAGAACGAAGGATGAGAGAGTCGGATGAGGAGCGGGAGGTACTGGAGGCGGAAGAGAGGTGGTATAACAGGCCTCAATCCCCACCAAGGGAGCCAATTCGTATTCCGTTCGATCATGAAAGGGCAATGAGAGTCCGAGGTGTTGGTTCTAGAACGAGGATAACGGCGAGGATTTTACGTGTCCCAGCAGCAGTTACTGCTCCCGTAGACGTGGAGTCTCCTTTGTCTGGGCCAGCTTTGATGCAGGTAAATCAGTCCTATCAATCTTCATCTGGCGATACCACTGATGGACACGTGCCCGACGATGGGGAAGGCCCAACCGAAGTGGAGATGGTGGTTGTCGGCACAGTTATTGACTTATGGTCTCTACAAGTACCTGCTACTCCGGGGCGTAATCTTTCATTGACGGATTCAACTTGCGAATAAGTAGTCGGTGAAAGGGCTTACGAAGGCATGTTCAATGATGAATTGTAGCCTCTTAGCCCCGCTAACATTGCATCAAAGTCTGCCGATCTTCAGGTCGTTGCTCCTAGTGGAAGCGTGTCGAAGCCAGACGGAGCTTTTATTGAAAGCGGAAACATTTCAAAGCGTCAGTCGTCCAGCAAACGTGTTGTTCCGGCGTCAATAGTTGATGGTGAGATTCCTTGACTATGTTTCATTTTGAGTAATTCGTGAGACAATTTCTTCCTGTTCAGATTGGGGGCTAGCCCAATCTTCTAGTGGTGATCGGGAGCCCGCCCGATATTTCTGTGGAGATCGGGTGCTCGCTCGGTCCTCTACTTGAGATGCCCTTCTCTAAAGTCCATTTCCATGTTTTGTCTAATAGAGTATGGCTCATCTTTGGATTTTGCTTCTTGTTTCAGGTGGTCTTTTTTGAATAGTTGAGCCCTGAGCACCTCGGGAATCCACGGTAAGGGTACCGAGGTACACTGTCGTCGTGGACTTAAATGAATTTTTAGTTCACGAGCCTAGCTTCAATCGCATTTGCACTCCTAGACCCGACGGCGGTCGTTTTCTAGAGTGGTTGTACAATAAGGCTAATGTGGTCATATGGAGTTGTGCGATGTTCCGTAATGTGGATGATATGGTCACAACACTTCTACATGATACTAAACTGACGCGAGATCAGCTTATAGTCTTGTCGCATGATGATACGACGAAGTCCACTTATCCTAGAGTGGACCATCCTACCAAGAGGTACATGCTGAAGGACCTCTCTAAACTCACAAGGGGCCATGATATCATCAACCCCAGCCTGACATTGCTTATTGACAATAGTCGTGAGAAGAATTTCCTGAATGACGAGTTCAGTGCTATTCACCCATCTATGTGGGCTGGTGATATGGATGACAACTTCCTCCGCTAGACCCTGCGTTCATGGTTGTCGAGTATGATAGCATCACTTTGTTCTGTACCTCAATATGTGCAAGCCAATCCCCTTTTTGGATTTTCTAATGGTTCTGTTCTTAGACGCTCTAAAGTAAGTGAATCTGTAGTAAAAGGATGCTCTCAATCGTGGGACCAACAAACTTTTATTTCACCTGAATCTTCTCCGTCGTGAAATGAAAAGGTCTAGTATATTTTAATTTTACCACGCCAGTTTTGTATAGCTGTAGGGTTTGTTACACTCTTTTACGCTGTTGACAATGCCATGTCATATCTGTTTTGTTATGATTCCCCTTAATAATTTGTACATTACCTTCTCTATTGTGTATAACATTCTTTTTTTTTGTTATGTTCACAGCGACGCCGTGACTACTCGAAGAAAGTTGTCGTATTGTCTGTCAACACATTGCTTTATTTTAAGCCATACCATAATCACAACCCATAACGATTTGATCCGAAGAACATAATATTTTGGCATGGTCTCGTAGAATTCTTCCAAATCCTTCTGAGGTCCTTCCGTGTGGGTATATGGTCGTCCATGCAAGCCAAGCGCCCGAGAAAGGTTCTTCAAGTCATCCTCCCTGAAGATATAAGGACAAAACTCCTTTTTGTTTGTGGACGAAATAAGTGTACTTTGCCGGCAAGGTATCCATCATGCATGAAGGATCTACTGAGGCTAACTCACGACAAGGCAACAAAGGAGTTCTACATAAAGGACAAGGTATTGATGGTTGACGATTTCACATGGTGGAATTTGATGAACGGAAACTTGGCATGTTACTTTCCAAAGTCATCACATGGGGAAATGACCTTACCCAATGCAAGGAAAATTATACCCGACATTGCAACAACATTGCTTCTGTTCATCCTGCCGCTGCAATCTTCACCGTCTGTAAAGGAGTATCTTCAGACACATGATATGGATGGTCAGTGCAAACGGAGACTATGCCAGCAATGACAATATGACGAACTATTTAAGAGTAGGTAGAGGTGATGCAATCTCAGCCTCCGAGTGCGTAAGAGCACTTGATTGGGGACTGCAAGAATAGAGGTGAACGCGATCAGGACTGTGGGATTGGGAGAGCCCCCGATCGAGATTGTTTTGGGAGATCCTGAGAGCGTAGGAGAATTTTCGTGAGCGTTATTTTGAATTTGTAGAGGTAACCTAATATAGATGGGTACTCTCTCCATTTCTTGTTCCCACTGTTGTACATTCCAATATTATGTGAATAAATTTTCAATTCCTTATTGGTCTTCAATCATTGCATACATGAATGTCTATTTACTCCCTTTTATATTTTCAATTCTTTAAAGGTCTTCAGTTCGATGCAACACATGAACATTGTCTATTTTCTTTGCTCGGTCTAGGATGTAACCTGGATGTACAAATTCTAAGAGATTGTTGTTTTGTTAGCTGGTCAGTTGTTAGCAAGTAAGTTGTTTTGTTAAGATTTTCCTAAAAAAATTCTGGGATTAGGAGCTCACCCAATCTAGTTGTATCCTGGATGAGGACCTTTCCGGATCACAACGTAACCACAATGGGGAGCTCGCCCAGTTAGACTTAACTTGGATGAGGACCTTCCCGAGTCCCAACGTAACCTGGATAGGGAGCTCGCCCGGTCTGGACATAACATGGTTTGGGACCTCCCTTTTCGGTTTATGAAAGTTTATCTCCAACTCTCCACCTAATCTACATCGGGAGCTCTCTGGATCTCGTAGTAAAGTCCGGATTTCAAAGTCCACATTTCATTCTAAACTCCATTTTTACTTAAATATCGCATTGAATCATAAAACTTGATTAACATCAAAGATAAACAACATTGTTTTGAACTCAAGCCATTTACAAATGAAGTGCAAATTACAAAATTCTTGAGGTCTATGATTTCAAAATGTTACAAAATTGCCCATTTATCATTCATGGCACTACTCCCATTGCTATCAAATTCTTTGACTTTTAAGTAAACACCAACTTTGCATATTCTTGGATTTGATCGTCCTTTTTTTGGAATAGTGTGCGTAATTATTAAAGTTCTTCTTCGTTGTCGCTGGCTTCTTCTACTAGATTCTTGTACTTCTCTAAACTCTGCTCATATTTAGCAAGAAGTTCAAGATGAACCTCGCGGCCAATTGGAACATCATCCGAAGACTCTAGGTTTTCATTGATGTTCACGTATGCAACCGCGTCCTTCTCAATTGCATTCTCTTCCTTGACGGATTCTTTTCTAATTGTCCGTATTTCTTGGAGGGCAGAATTGAGCCACTGGCATTTAATAAAGCCTTCAATCTCCTTGGAAATAGATGGGTTGCATCCTGTGTCCGAGTCGTCACTAGAAGTGTCAGACCACACGACTTTCTTGTTTGGAACTTCATCCTCTTTCGCCTTTTTTCTTAGAGCTTCGCCCGGAAACTTGCGCTCTATTGATAGTGTCGCTGTGGATACTGGTGTCATCTTGGATTTTGGCTGTATTTCCATCGTCCTCCAATCGAGTACTACTCCAAGTATAATTTTTTCGTACACCATACGTAAAATGGATAGATTCACTTCGTTCCGGTGAACCTTCGCCGTGTTGTAGATTTGCTGGTTTGCTTGGATGCATTGCTCTTTGTATACTTCGTTGGCACCTGTAATAATTTAAGTTACCCTTGTCGTAGTGCCAAAGTTGCGAATACCGCAAATGCGGCCACATTCGTCCCAAATGACACCTGTCAATGTACTTTGCACACTCTATAATGTCTACGAACTTGGTACATCTCCCCAGCCTCGAAATGCTTTCAGCTCATCGTCGATGAATATCTGAAGTCGTTTCTTCTGCTTGTGGTTGCGTACTCGACCCGCATCACGCTGTCGTTTCATCATTCTCTTTTTGGAATCCCAAATCTTAGAAGGGCCACTTGAATTTATACTTGAAACAAGCGTGAAGGGGTGCCGGGAGTAAAAGGTTGTCAATAGACACTGTAAAACACTTCCCAATAGAGCTTTGCAAGCAGTCGCCACGTGGCAGTTGGAGGCCAAAGCGCCTAGAAAGTGGGCCCATCGTGGTTCAATTCCAAACTTATAGTGAGGCGCGCATGCCCTTCTATGGGCCGCGCGCATACGAGATGGGACATGTGCGTACCAATCATAATTAGGCGGTACAAACATCGTGGCCGAGTGCGTGCGAACAGGGGTCGCGCACGTGCGAATGGGGGCCGGGCGCGTGCGTTTTGTCGCTGGGCGCAAACGAATAGTGGCCCTGTAAAGTTCAGTTCTTTGCAAATTGAGGGAATTAAATGTTACGAAATCATTTCGGTGTTTAAAAGTCAGTTGCTAAAATTGGGACAATGCTTTAAAGATGTCTTTATATTGCCTATGCAAATTCCGCAATATACAAAATGTTTATAAATGCTATGCCTTCATCTTGCATTCTATTTGTCTATGCTCCACTTCATGATGCAACAGCTTCACTTGGTTCAGCACTTGTTCTAGCCCCATCATTACGCAATTTACGAGCAGCTCGCGTCCTTCGGTAAGGCCCATTCGAGTCTAGCAGAACACGTAACATAAATGAGTTCCAAAGTGCTTTAAGAGTCTTCACAGTCGCCGGACTACGTTCCTCAAGAAGGAAGTCAATAGCTTCCTCCTTCCAAATTTTCTTCCACTACAATTCTTCCCATTGCAATGCATTGCAAAGATCAAGATCTGTGGCCTCTCCCAATTCTGACACCACACGTCCCTAGTGATTCCATAGTTTCTCATCTGGTTGTCGCCCAAATTGTAATAACTTGCGTCTAGCATCCCAATGTCCGCCCATGACTTGGTAGAAGAAGTTTCGTTTATCAACATCCGCCGCGGTGGTTCCCGATATGAGCTTCTTGTCCACTCGTATAATTTCGGTGTGGTCATTTTTCCAACCAATTTGCGAGCTCACACTAGACTTGTGTAGCTGGTGGCACACTGCACGCCAACTCCACACCAAATCTTCTCCCCACTTTTGAGCATAGGCATCCCGAGGTGCAGTCTCCGGGTTCAACTCCCAAATAGGTGGCATGTAGGTGGTGGGACCAAACAAATCAATCAAGCGCTTATGAAATGGTGCTCTGCACTTTGCTGAAAATCTACATGTCAAGAGACTACCTAGCAGACACATTGGATGGCATAAACACCGGCGCGTTCCAAGAGCATATGCACCTTCTGGCCTAAAAGGATTTAAACGAATTGGGCAAGCATCTTCATTTTGCGTGAAGCTTGTTGGTGTGGGCCATAACTTGTGTGCTTCCCCTTTCTGCTTGGTCGAAGGGCATGAGAAGACATAGCATTTGCGTGGTCCCACCCCAACTTTGCCCAGTCAATAGATCCACCATCACGCACTCGCAATTCACTTGGAAACATCTCATCAATGTGTGCCCAACATGTGAGTCCAAAGCCACGGCGAGTATTTGCCGTCAGATATTTGTCGTCAATCTTCTGGACCTCTATTGCCATTTGCCTCGCACGGTCAACATTCAAGATGCATGCCACCTTCCATTTTTTGAAGGATTTTGTTTGCAATGCAAAGCTGAACTAGTTCCGTGCTTGGATTGGGTGGGGTAAACAACAGAGAATCTTTGGTGCCGATGCAATCTACAAATGGCTGCGCTCCTACAGTCAGCGGCGGTAGGAAAAGCGACGGACAACTAACAATGCGTCGACGTTGTGGTCTCGCCGGGGTCTCTAGCAAGCAGCTAATAATGTTGCCAACCAGATTGACTAGAATTGTGTCGTCCATACCTCGAACAATGCCGCCAATATTAGCCTCGCTCGCAACAGCTCAATGACGCAACTCTTCTATCTCGACTGCTTGCTTGGTGATAATATCACCCACTTCACTAGATTGCAGCTTGAGGTTTTGAATCTCTTCTTGGAGACGTTGAATTATCTCATCCTTCAAGCTTATAGTGTCCAATAACTCGAGGTGAGCATCGACGGCCGTACTTCCGGACCTTGATGCTACATGCCTCGTGTTGGAAGTGGTGACTACGACATCCATCATTGGCATTTCATCCATAACATGGATGAGTTCTTCATCTCCAACACCCCCAAGACTTGCTATGGGTTCATCATCGCCAACAAGATTTACGATTGGTAAATCTACTTGGCTACCTCCTTGAACCAACAAAAGTCCTGCTTGATGGAGCTTCACTCGTTGCCGCTTTTTTCTTAAAGCACACGCCACTATAGAATTGAATGAACGCCAACCTACACGTCCATCTAAGTCCAAATCAGGTGATGAATCTGACTCTCTTGGAGGTACTTCTTCTAGGCCATCCGCATTCTGTGGCCCTAGTGCCGTAAACGGAAACCTTGGATGTTGTTCTCTAGGCTCATCGGCATGCATCTACACCCTTGGCATTTTTGGAGTTTCCCGCACAGTCTTCTAATCCACTCGCTTATTGAAAATGACCTCGGTATATACCATGCGAGCGAGATAGAGGGGACATTCATTAGGGGGCATGAATTCAAGCTCGTATAAGTATTGGTGCCCTTGGAGGGCATGAGTTTGAAACTGCTCGTTGATGCAATACTTCAAGTTTGCCTTGTTTGTGCGATGATTTATCAAATGGCGGTGTGAAGGAATCAACTTTGACAAGTGGCACCACTCGATGTAATCCTCGCAAGTGAGGAGAGACCATGGCAATGGCTCATCTTGCCAACCCACAAATGCAGTTTTTGCTGGATTGTTGAACATGTGCATCCGCTTCTTCAAGAGCTTCCCGTGCCGTGACCTATCTTTGTCTTTTCCCCTCTTCCACTGCGCGGTGGACATTGGTGGTTGCTATTAGGCTTTTGGCTCACTCTCACTTTCCATAGCGGAACACTCTAAAAAAATCTACCGAAATATCCGTTAACTATGCTAAGCTCTATCTATAAAAAAAAACAAACAAAAATTACCACATTGGATTTCAAAATAATCCAAGGTAGTGATGTTTATTAATTCAAATTGTGAACAAAGGTGATGCAATACGTCGTTAGTGTACAAATCAGGAGCCCTAATAGAAGATCACACAATCTGCCACCTTGAAATGATAGTCGAAGGCCACAATCTCCAATTGGAGTTTTGTGAGATGGGCTAGGCGCGCGCGGCCATTAGTAGTATGGACGCGTACCCACGCGGCATGGAGATTGGGCGCATGCCATATGACGACCAGGCCCGTAAGTTGGAGTCTCGCGAGTACAATTTGGGGTCTCGCGCGTACGATCTAGGGTCGGGCGCGTGGAATCTAGGGCCGCGCGTGCACACTGGGCGGTTCGGCGCATGGCTAAGGGAGGGTGCGCCCATGGCGTGGAGCCGGGCGCGTCCCAATTCGGGCCATGCATGTACAGTTGTAAGGCGGGCGCCTGCGAGTTGGGGCCAGGCTCGTGCGAGTCTGGGCTAGGCGCAGGTGGGTCCGGGCCAGGCGCGTGCGAATCCGGGTCAGGCGCGTGCGAATCCAGGTCGGGCGCGTGCAAATGTTGGGCCAGACGCGTGCAAATCTGGATTGGGCACATATTGAATCGAGGCCGGGCGCGTGGCGTTTGAGTGAGGCGCATGCGGACGTGCATACGAGGCCACGATTTATCATTCCACTATAAATGGAACAGATTCTAATCTCATTTTACTTAGGCTCCTCTCAAGTGGCTCCTTGTCCTAGTACTATTTGTACTTTGCTAGGAACTAAGGGGGGGCCACTACACATTGGGTGTGGGGGAGGTTTTGATTTTCTTTTTAAATTCTAATTTGTGTAGGGTTGTGATTATTGCAATGGCCACTAATCGTAATATTGGAAAGCGCCCCGCGTATGTTGATTTAGATGCTCGAGATGCATCCGAACTTCTACCTACTAGTATTCCAGAGTCGAGCCGCAATCCTTCCAATGAACCGAAGGCACCGTCAAAGAGGGCAAAGCAAAAAATATTTGCGCACAAGAAGGATGCGGATTATCCACCGAAGGAGTATACCGCATTTCTCTGAGGTGTGGCAATACAATATTACCGTCGGTGGTGCAAAACTGACGTGGTGCGATTCCTTCAAGTGTATTTGGAGAAGGGAGAGCCAGGAATCATGTGCCTACAAGCCAACCTCCAGTCAAAATTTGAGCGTGCTCATGTGAGTTCCGAATTGTACAAGGATGCATACGTCATGTACCACTATGCCTCATTCATGGAGAGAGTAATGACTCAATGCACAAGTAATGCATCGCATGTATTCGATTGTGAGGTGAAAAAACCTTGCGGGGGCCAGCATCAACCTCGAGACTTGGAACTCCGCAAGTTCCTCAAAGGTGTGAAGACCAGGATCGGCAAGTTTTCAAGCTCTCGTACGAGAGGCATGCATGGAATGAACAAACAATAAAGTCGGCCATGCAGATGCATATGTTGCACAACGTTCAATTCCTTCCAGAAGATATCAGAGTCTATGGACTTTCCGGATATAATGCCGTTGGTGGATACGGAAAGGTTCGGAAGGTCCGCATCATGGGTGTAAGAGTCATTTCGACATACATGGAGTTTGCTGGGAAATTCCAACGGCGTCACATCCGAAGGAGAAATTTAGACAACAGTCTCACCACGCCATGGTATGTCATGTTGCACACCCAGGAGTTATAAAGTTTTGGGCGGTGAATACGAAGAATATGGAAGCGTACACATTGTGGTGGAATGGTGGTAGCTGAGCCCATTTTTAAACTGTCGATTCAAAAGCAAATCTGTCGGCTTCAAGCAACTCAATCCTTTCAGCTTCATACATAACGGCGGACGATACTGTACAAATTTTAGTCTTTCTAAAGAATAGTGCAAGACTTGCTTGGGCTTTGATGTGCACGATGGCCCAAGTGCACAAGGCAAATGTCATTCACAATGACATCGCTCCCACAAACATGCCTTTGGATAGAAGTCAGTTAGGATTACTCACTTTTGGGCAAAAAAAATATGCCCTGAAGTATATTTTTTTGGACAAAAAAACTTGATTTTGCCCAATTTAATGGGAATAAAAGGTTTTTCTTCAGAAAAAAGTATGTTTCAAGATGGATCAATGCATGATGTATCTAATTGGATAAGAAATCAGAGAAAAAATCAACATTGAGTCCTATTTTAGGAGCCTTGAAGAAATATCTTGTTTTTTAGCAATAAAAGTGAAAATAAGTTTCTGATCTAGAATTTTCAATAATAATATATGAACACATTATGGCGTGAATGTGTCTCAAAACTTTTGAAGTATTTAACTTCCTAGAACTCTCAAAATAAGTATATTTGGCAAATGTCATATATGATATACTTGTGACAAGTATATATTGATGAAAGACATACCTATATTGGCCAAACCGTAAGTCAAAACTAAACATTTTTAGGGTTCCTAGACTTTAAATCAAGGCAATTATCACATTCCATCAATAAAATTCCAAGATCGATCCCACATTTGCACTATGCACCAAGTGAAGGTTTGTGACTCTTTCCAAAACCATTTGTGATACTATAAATATACCACCTTAGTGGACTTTCACCCCTCTCCACTTTCCTCTAGAGAAACCAGGGTCTGTCTTCATTGGCATATGTGATTGGAGAATTGCGAGCCGAGTATCATACGAAGAGCCATCAAAATATGGATTCCGGACTGAGACGGAGCTTGACAATCAACATCGTAAACGACATTGGGTAGCTCTAGAGTTGTTTTACAAATTCGGCCCATAAAATTCGGAAATGGCATTGGATGTGATGCAACGGCAACACCAATACACCTAGCTTGCCGATTCGTACTCCGTTGGGTGGATGGCTAGAGCGATTTGGGTGAAAGAATCTGACTCAACATTCTTCAAATCAATTGTCAACTACGCAACTTTTCAAATGAAGATCGACAAGTTTCTGGAGCAAGATCCAATCAAACGTCCAACAGTCTCTAAAATGGTTGATGAGCTAATGGCTAAACCATTCAACTTTGAAGTTCCAAACGCTTGCTTCCGCTATAAGATATAGCAATTTTGGCTTAGCATTTTGGTAGTGAAGGCAAATTGTTGATCCTTTTGCAATATGTACTAGCATTGTGATATAATGGTGTGTTTTGCCTATCTCACAATAAATAAAATATTAACATTTTTCATACACATTGCGATATGAAGCTCATGCATGTTAAGCAGTCAAGAGAGCGCGCAACCCCTGAATCCCATACCCGTACGCGCGTGCCCTCAGACGCCATGCGCCCGGCCGAGCCCCCTCCAAGAACGGGCAGAGCCCCTCCACAAATGCGCCCAACATTCAGCTCGCACTCTTTTAGTTTTAAATTCTATTTTAGGTAACTAATTCACATAGCCGCAACAATCGCAGCTCAAAAACTAGAGAGAAAATGAGAAATCTTTTAACATGGCTTCGGCAAAAGAAAAAAAAAGGGAGAGTGGCCACAGACGCCCTTTTATCCAAGTAGGAAGAAGCTCAAAGGTGGCGGCTACATCTCTACCATCGAAATCAATAATCCCTAATCAAGATCATGGGGCCATGATCAACCAAGGCCCTTAACTCGATTTTAGGGCTTGACATGCCTAAAAGTACCAAATTAATGGGAATTGAAAAAATTTAATTTCACCAATGTCTTCAAAACAAATTTTAACCCCAAGATTGACTATTTATACACCCCAATCTAAGTTTTTGATCATTAAAAATCAACTATTCTTCAATCTAATTGTTATTTTTTTTTTGGAAATTCTACTTCTAACTAATCTAAAGAAGGAATCTCAAGGATTCTTTCCATGGAAGCCATATTGGCCATCTTCTTGAACCTTTTCTTCTCCTCCTCCAATTCTTCTTCTTCATTTTGTCTTCTTTTTCTTTTTCTTTTAACTCCTATAAATAAGTGACTATAATTCTTCTACTAACTAAACCCTAATCTACTCAATTGTCTTCAATTAAACTAATCAATAATCTAAATGGTCTCTTCAGGCACTTTTAAATCTAGTTTTACCCTCCACGCTAATTCATGGCGATGTGAGATCCGATTAACTAACAAATACTAATTAACACTAGGTGGTGCTACTAACCACTAATCTAACCTAATTCGCAGCTAACACAACTGGTTCTCCAGTAATTAAGACTAACTAAGATTGTGGCGCTTTTACGCACTCACAGAGTGGACAAAAGATTTGTTGAAAGCCCTAACGCTCGAGAGCCAACTCCTGATCGGGTCAACTCTCCTTTGCCACTTTGGTCGTGTTTAAGAATTAAACGCTCGAGAGTCAAAGCGTTTAAATCGCGAAAGTTGTACTTCTGCGAAGAAAATTTTCTATGGCGGTTTGAGGGATGCTTCTTATTCACGCTCCCTGACGGTGTCATTTATATGCTCACCTACTGAATGCACTATTGAGTCGTTTTTTTGATTAGGCAATTTTTATCAATGTCGAGGAGCACTGCATTCATAGTACATACAGTTTAGCTTCATTCGAGCTAATTTTTATTTGGAAGGATGAAAAATGAGCTTTGTGAATGTAACCTTGAGCATTTGAGCTCCATTTGACCTAAAGTGCATTAGGCTGGATGTCACCGGACGTGGCGTTGAGGGCCTCTCCGCATCATAGTATTTTAACGTAGATTAGTTTATTACTAATCTACGTGTAGCGGCGCACTTCATACATTTATGAATTATTTCCATCCACGTAGGATTGCATGTATGCACGTAAACCGCCGCACACGTCCTTCACTCAAAATCTTTGTCAAGTCAAGCTTTGTGAGTGCTTTAGAGAGTGTTTAGTAATTATCTTTGTTTATAAGTGATTGTTTATCATTACTAAGGCTTCGCATTCTCTTATAGAAAAAGAAGTAGAACGCCGATCTCCAATTGGGGGCCGGCGTGAATAAAGTATTTGTTCATTCCACCACTAAGTCCATGCCCACCGGGCATGGGTTAGTATTATGGAACTACTTCCCCCTTTTGAGAGTAGACACTATGTCCCCACTAACAAGTAGCCAAGAACAAAGAACCATAGGTCCCAAAGGTCTCCAAAAAAAGGGCGTGTACGATGAGATGCATAGGTTCGTCTATCAAGGGGGGTCGGAAGCGTCAAGAAGGGGTTGGTTGTTTTCAAGTTTTCGTTTGTGTGGGAGTATCGACAAAGCATGTTGAATTGAAATAATGTTAATATTTGAAATAGTGGTTTTGATTGAAGTGATGGGGATTTTGAATGTTTCTTCAAGGATTGTCATTGAGGGAATGAAGGAGGTGGCTCTAACATGCGCGGTAATGACAATGATGGGGTCTACTTTCCATCCTAGTGCTTGAATATCATTAATTAGTGGTTGGTATTTATTTGTGTTGTTTGCAATAGTGTCTGGAGAGAACCTATCATTGCAATATGTGAATTCAATAAATTGAATAGTAAGACTATGGACTATGTGGTTTATTGGAGGGTCTTTGAATGATAGTCCTCTGACATATAGTAGGTCCGTTTTGAATCTTGCATTGCAGCGGCATCTTTGAGTGCAACATATGCATGATAATTGCCAAGGAGGGACAGTATTTTCTTGTAAGTTGTCATAAAAGGTTCCAGCATTCATGAGAATGAAAAAAAGAACGGATATTTAACTAAATGTGGAAAAAAAAATTCCAGAAATAAGAATGGTGAGAACATTTCATCGGCGGACAGCTGACTCATGAAAATGGGCTTCACCCATTCTAGAGAGGGTTTAGGCCGAAAATGTTGCCAGAGCGTTGATGCAGTTCAAAAAATCTACCACAGTCGAAGATTCCAGTGGCGCCCAATGGTTAAGGGTGTAGTTATCAAATTCCGAATCATACATACCGATTTACAAAGTTTAAAGAATGACGTCAATATTATTTGAAAAATCACAGTACGTGATTGTCGGCTGACAGCCAATCAAAGACAAGAACAACAAACTGCATCAATTTGCTTAAACCTATTCTACGGTAATAATTAAATCCAAGGAAATATAAACGAAAAAAAACGTAGAAGATAAAAGATATGCGGGTGGAATTGTCGAACATAAGTTCTGAGTATGGCGTCGAAAACATTGAACGGTAGTGGCAAGACAACGAAGATGCAGTCAGAGAACATGAACACATAAATTAATAGGATGATAAGTACAATGTCGGTTGCCCGCCGACCAACAAAATAGACCTAGTAGAGAAAACAACGTCTTTTACAAATCACTTATTCTACTAACAAAAACCTCATAGTCTACCCAGCGAGATAAGTTCTAGAACAATGTGAATTAAAAGAACATGTGATATAGAAAGCGCTAGGGATTGTCAGTATGACATTAGACGATTCGAAGGTAATATGCTCAACGAACAACAGTCGGCGGGCCGCCGATGGAGAAAGACCTACTATTCAACTTCCGACCATTTGACGACGGCTCGCCCATACTTGCGCGCATGCGTAACCGCCCAATGCGCCTGCCCTGGGCGTTCAACCTGCGTCATATATTCAGGGACGGATGAAAATCTATGGAGGGCGAAGATGAGCGGAATGATGTCAGTTGCCACATTCGGGATTACTCTGTCTTCGGTTGGAGACGTCAAATGACCACGGAACGGCCAGGGGATATAGCACATCGAGTCGAAGGTACGTCGGAGCGATTTGGGTTCAACGTCGACAAACAGTACTTGGTGGGGCTTGCAAACATGTCTAGATTGCTTCTTCTTGTAGAGCGTGGACGGCGTTTTGTAGCTCCAAGGAAACCTGGAACTATCAGCTACGTCACTTCTGCTATAAACAAACGACAAACATTGAAAGACTCCTTCCGGAAGAATGTGCAACAAGAGCAGCTTTAACTTGTTTGGAGGCATCGTAGACCACAGTCCGATGTTCAAGCACGGAAGTAACATTTCGAACGGTTTCTTTAGGCCCGGCCTCCGGACAACATTTCCATGAGGGAAATGAGAAGATATCGGCTTGCAAGGGTCCACATAGCAAAGAAGACCATTGACGCATAGTACAATACATTTTTGAATCAGTGATGGAGGAGCGTGCAGGCATCTGAAATGGAAGGATGTTCCCTAGAAAATGTTAAAGAAACATTGTCATAATGCAAACTACGGGTGGAGATGAGAAGTAAAACACGTCGGCGGGCCGCCGCCGACGGAGGAAACTACAACAAGTAGATGGATAAGAAACAAAGCACTCAAATGAACTATGCGAGGAATATAAAACAGAGAAAATTAGTTCAGCAAAATTTGAGATGAATATATAAAAGTAATTACATGAAATTGTCTATAACATTTATCAATGCATTACGATGGGCGAGAGTCCAGTGAATTAAAGTGGGTGCCTTTCCGGGAGGCCTTCTGAGAAAATATGGCTCTCTAAGGTGGAGGAGTGACTGTCAACTTGGCCATTACTTCATCTAGACAACCTGGCTTGTCGTAGCCTTCTTTGTAAGTAGAGCGTACCTCCCGGTATCTATTGTGGACCGTTGTTCCTGGGAAAATACGACGCTGACCCAAATCGGAGTTCGACCTGCAGTAATCCTGGATGCTGAATCTGGACTCCAATAGTCCTTGAAGCCAGGGAATCAGCATACTCTAAAGATACGTCTGTCCACCAGGTAGTGTGTGTTCCGGGGGAGAATATGTGAATATTGAAGGATGCACTCCATTAAAAGGATCATTTAGGATATTACGGAGGGGGTAATGATCAATCAGAAGTGTGTTCCATTCATTCGCGTCTGGCCCAATAAGATAGCGTCTATCTTGAAAAAGACAAGCAAGCCGCTTCAGCAGCATGTCGTACTTCATTGTTTTGGGATTCGTCTAGGGAGATATATCACAAAACCCGTTGGTCATCTCTCGGACGTCCTTATGTAGGTCAGGGTACACCTCATGCAAATAACCCATGTGTATGATCATGGGTTGATATTTCTCGGTGGACTAGAATGCCAATCCGAAGTTGGACTGGCAGAACGTCAGGAACCCAAGAAGACCCGGCCTAGGTTTTTGATGAAAATAGGGCTTCGTATCTCTTCCCCGGTAACCATATCGTTCAGCCATTAGAAGCCCTCTAACTTCTAGGACGAGGTTGTATCTTGAAGGACCCACCTGAATGTTCCTCAGAACAACTTCGGAGCTCACGTTGGCAGCCGGGTATGGGGTAGATGTAGCTGTCGGCGGCCCGCCGACTACTCCGACCGCCCCAAGCAAGCTCCGTCAGAGGCGAAGGCTTGGCTGTCATCTCCTCGATGATACCGTGGTCCGCAACGGATTCGATCGAAACACGGTGGACACATTCGGGCCCCACCTCCTCTAGCAGTGATGGTGCAAAGTCTCGATCGTCAGCTTCCATACAGAAGTAGTGGGAAGGACGAATGTCGGGGAGGGAAGCCGTTGACTACGAGCCGTCGATCGAGTGACGACTCGGTCTCTCCGGTGAGTTGTCATCGAGTATTATGATAATCGGGTTTTTTGAAATCGGAACAAGCTCCTCAATTTCCTTGACAGGACAGTCCACCTGAACGAAAAAGTCGATTCAAATGCATACAAGAAGTGATGAGCCATGTGCAAGGGAGACTGTGATTATTGTGAGGAATTTTATTTCAAAGAAAAATTGTGTTATAGACATGAATGTCAAAGCCTGGAAACATTAGGCGATTTTGGCGTCGGCTGCCCGTCAACGCTGAATTACTATGCAACGGTACGAGGGGGACGCCTATAGCTCGGGTAGGCCAGAACAAAGTCCTCCCATTGTGGATCACCGGGGGAGAGTCAAGGGCATCTAGAGCCAGGATTCCTCCGAATATATTCGGGTACAGGCAAGCCTCACTCTAACAAAGCGGAAAGGTACTTAACGATCCCGGGAAGAACGGCGTTCTTCTCTGACTCCATTGACTCTGGGGTGAATGTCATCGGATGCATTACATTCAAAGGACTATTCCTGACATTCATGTAAGGACAGTCGTCATCTGACTATTCGCGCCAGATCCTAACATTGCCTTTCGCTTCAAAAACAATGTAGAGAGTCTCATGAGGAATACGTTCCGAGTTCCTACCAATTTCTTAGCTACATCACAATAGGAATTATTGTATACGTGTTTGACTAATTTAAGAACCGGGCAGTGACCTCTGAGGGCTACCAATTGGGCAGCGAGCTTAGGCTGACTTTTGCTAATCCAAAGCACAACTGTGAAGTTATCCACGCGGAAGTTGATAAACTTAGCCGACGTCGGCCTGAATTTCGTATGCCACTTTCTGTACTTGCTTATATTCTATGCGATCAACATACCGTTTACACCTAGGACAAGGAAGTAGTGATTGACCTTCACAGTTGGCAGCTCAAGATCCTTCTGAATGGATTCTCCCCCCGCTTGAGACCGAGCGACAATTAGGGGCACTTGGAGGCAAAAGTCGATGACATAGATATAATAAGTATCAAACATCAGCACCAGACACTATGATTGTTATGACGACATAAATTTGGAGTATGAACCTCAGAAAGTTGGAGACAGTCTTTAATTATGTAGATTTATACAGACGAGAATTACAACACGGGATTTGCAAGCGTCGGCTGCCCGCCGACGGCAAGTTCTAAGTAGTACTTGGACGTGGACGCCTATTGCTTGGGTACGACCATATGTACTGTTCCCATTCAGGGTCACCTGGTTGGAGACGACGGATCCAAGGGACGACGACCCTAGCACTGGAGGTTTTCTATTTTTCTACCAGGCGAAGGGCTGCCATTCTTGGACTTTCGAAAGGCACAACCGATTCCTTCACCAAGGAAAGGCAATCGGCAACCACGGTATGCGAAGGGTACAGGCATGCCCGACTCTTTCATGGCTTCAAGGAACTTTGAGACCTTGAAGGGAATAGAGGACTCATTTGTAGAAATCTCAATAGAATCCATGGTGAAGGGAACCGGATGGATGGCATTATATGGACTGTTCTTGACGTTTGAAAAAGGCGATACGTCAATCATCAGGGTGTTGCCGCTATTCGCTGTTCCTTTTAGCGCCGAGGGACTCAAGAAAAGAGTAGACAACCTCTTTAAGTAGAGTTTCTGCCCCCCAATACCAAACCTCGCCACGTCGCAATACGACTGATCAAAAATATAACGAAGCCTTCTAATGTTGGGACATGCATCTCTAAGGGTTTTCATTTCATGGGCATGCCTATCTGGATTCTTCAAACTCCAGATCACAATACTGCAGTTCGTAACGCAGTAGTTAAGAAACTCAACCATGCGTGGCCGGATCTTGCTATACAACGACCCGTCCTTGTCATTATCCAGGGCGAGTAACAGACCGTCTACTTGGAGGACAAGGAAATAGTTATTGAGTGGTTGTCTGCCCACCTGAATGAAGTGCTCAAGTGCCTCCGTTTCCCAATCCGCTCCATCTTTGTCAATTGCTGGAGTTGAAACGGCAACAGTAGGAATACTCTGATAAACTGCTGATTGATAGAAATATGGAAGCTATTAGATATATAGTCGACGGGCAGCCGACAGAGAAGTGGAACATAAAAATACATTCTACTAACAGACTGCAAACTCAGAAGAACAACCATGGAAAATGAGCTTTGTGTTCACGTGATAAAGTACATGTATTAGAAAGGTAGTGTCCTAAACTGCAAGAAAACCTCCTAGCTGCACTATCTCGTGACTAACCTCTAGATGTATTGCTTGTATCCTGTCTTACAGAAGGAGCAGTAGGCGAAAGCTCTGTGTTGGGATGATCAGCAGAGTCAGGGGACATTGAAAGTTCTCTTGGGGTGGAACCAGCACTACCCGCTCTCTTTGACTTCCGCACTCCGTTTTTCGGAGGCGGAGGTGGCCGCTTCCTTGACCGCCCTTCCTTGCTGATCTTCAAAGTGGTCTTTGGTGACGGCACTCCCGAGGAAATGCCACCTTCTTCCGACGGTGCCTTGCTCTTCAGCGAATGGCTCTGTTGTCTTTTTTGTATGGCTCGGTGGGGGCGGAACTCAGGGGAGTCTGTCCTCCACTGATTCCGGGAGCCGCAAAATGAGTAGCAAGTTTGGAGGAATAATCCTCACATTCGGTTTCATCTTCTTGCCCACCACTTCTGGCACCGGTGCATGATGCTGAACATCGCCGAATTTCGGAGTAGCGGACGCGCTTGGCTGTGATGAACTCGAAGGATTCTCACGCGATACAGGCCCATTAGATACAGCCGGGCTTGGTGCAGGCGGCGTCGGCGGGCCGCCGACGACTCGGCTGATTGGGGTCACTACTCGGGGAGGGACGAAGGGACCTTGTGAGCGCACGACGGTTTCATCCGTAGGCTGTGCGAACAGGGGGACGATACTCGCGCTGCGGCTCCACCTCTAGTCGCACCACAGCTGGTGCCTTTTCTTCCTTCTGAGGCCTTATCAGGTGTGCTTCATCTAGACGAATATCTAAGTCGGTTGTTGTGAGCAGTCCATCGTTGTCATGGAAAAAGGCTGTTGTTGATCGCATCCTCGCCCATCTCGGTCCCATGGTCTGAATCCTGGTTGGTTTCAGTCAATGTGACCACCTCATTGGGTCCTACAACGGGCTCGACTGTAAGCGTTAGCGCAAGCGGCTGAGCTCTGCCCGGTAGGAAGGACATTGCCTGCACTCGCTCCATCGCGACAGCAACCTCCGCCTCCTCGCAAACAAACTTGATCATTGTCGCCTTGTGTCGCTGTTGGGCAATTAGTATCGGTCAATAATCAAAATGAAAACAGTCTCATCGGCGGGCCGCCGACGAATACGAGAAGGTGATGGAAAGACGAAATGATTGGATGAAAGAGAGGTGACTTACCAAGGCTAATGCAGTCAGGTTGCCTCCACCCTAAGTGTTAAAGACGGTCAGACTTGAGTCGCCCTTCACCAGTGTGGGTTGCAAAATTGATGAGAGCAACCCTAAGCTTGGATGGCATTCATCTCAAGGCCAACTCTCAGCCGAGGGCGAGGCAGCGTTGTCGTAGAGTGGACTGAGAGGCTTCGTCAGTCCAGTTACCTTCTGAAACTGGTGCAGGTGGTCCTGTGGAGCTCTAGGGTGGTTGAAGAGGATGCCGACATGCACGATGGGTCTCTCGTCCATGGCGGAAGGAGGGAATCTACCGCTGGAGTCTGGAAGGTAGCGGATGGTGTGGACTGCGCAATCTAGCTTCTTCGAACGACATTCAGTCTCAATCACAAAATTGGACTCGTCGTCAGTGATGAAGACTGAAGGGGCGTAGAGTTCCCTGTCATCCCCATCACCCCGAAGGACCCTCTCTGCAACAGCCTTGAGCCCGTCCTTCTTGCAGTAGATCAAATCCCCGCCCTTATCGAAGCCGAACACGATGAACATCTCGCACGCCGCCTTCTCGAGATTGAAGAGTCCATGTTCATCGATCAAGCTCACGACGTCCTCAAGCTTCTGCGCAACCCGAACTTTGTGACGGGCACTATACTCATCAACAACATCGTTGCAGTTGAGGGCATACTTCCGTAACGCCGCATGGAACTCCCCAAGAGCTCGGGTGGTACTTGGTGTAATTCCGTTGTACCTCCCTTTGAGGTAGGCCTTCCTCGGATCCTAAGCTCCAGCTCGCGTATGATGTTCATGATGGTTTCGTCGCTGATGCTCTTCTCGTCCGCCAGCTCCATGTATTCTTCAACCGGCCAAGGTGAGTAGGTGTTATCGCAAGCCTTCTTCAATGGACACTTCTGTTACATCAGCATGAGTTCATTCTTGATGATGTATTCCATCTTCTTATCCTGACACCAGGATTTGAGCGACACTCCTTCTGCATCCTTGTCGCACCCCCCGTTACCTTCAAGTATACCTTCTTCTCAAGGATTTCATGAGCAAGCTTCATGGATTCCTCGTCCCGGAGGGCGAGAATGTGTTGAAGGTCGTGGAGGGTGAGGTCCCGCTGAGGAATTTTCAGGATGTTTTGAGGCTTCTTCCTATCCTCACCAATCAGGGTGCCCCGATCCCATGAGTCGAAGACTTCCTACCACTTGTTGTAAAGATTGTGTGGTGCAAAGACAAGCGGCAACTCCAACGTGTCCGTCTTGGAGTCCTTCCCCAACAGTGTTTCAAGGTATTCTTTGCAGAACTCCTGTAAAATGATGAAGATGACATATACATGAGCTCAGTCACAATGTTGTCGGCTGCCCGCCGACGAAACATAATCAATGATTTAATCCACCATGCTCATGAGATTGTCAAAAATGGAGAGCGAAATTGATGAGTGAAGTGACACATTACCTTCCATTTCTTGTAGTTGGTCCTCCTGTCGAGCCGACCATGGTCGATCCACTTATCCCTCATCTTCCGGAGCTGCGACACGAAGGTCTCCTCCGCTTTCTTGTCCTTGATTTCGATGTTCAAGAGGTTGGAGATCTTCACAAGGTTTTCCAGATCCCCCGACCACAATGGGATAATATCGTGATCGAGGAAGTAATTCACCCTGTCCGAATCCACAGGCTCCAACTTGCCGAGTGCTTTGCATGCCAGGTACGTGTGTTGGCCACCAATGATGTACCAGTGGCATGTTGAAGAATTCCACCACTTGTAGTGTACTCCGTCAAGCACAACTTTGACGTCCATGGATGCGTGAATCCTTGGCAGCACAAGCTCAATGCCGTGCAGCGCCCTCCCATTCTCTTTTGTTCTCGGAGGACCCCGCAGAGGAACAGAGTACAGAGGCCGCTTTGCCCGCCATGGTCCCAATCCTCTATAGAATAGCACGAGTTGTTTTGTGCGCATCGCGATGATGGGTCTGTACTTCATCGAGTCGGGAGCAACATGAATTTTTGCGGAGGAAGTCTTCGCTGGGAGCGTATTCTGCCCGAATGGATAACAGGCGCTAAGACCATCCTCTAACGCCTTGTACATGATGTCCAGCTCCTGACCACTCGTCTTGACTGAGAGGTGGTTGGCAAATAAAAGCGCATCAGCGACGGACTTCACCTTTGGCTCCTTCTTTGACGCCCTCTTCTTGACCACCTGCATACTCGACTCTCCGGTGTTGGAAGTTCCAGCAACTTCAGTCCGAGCGTCGCTAGCTGCTTTCCTGGAGTTCTTGGGCTTCCTCACGGTCTTCGACTTTGAGGCCGTCATTATCCCCGCCCTGATTATCCCGGCCCTGGAGTTCTCCGCGTCCCTGAGGTCACTATAAGAAACCCGTGTTTTTTGTAACACGGTGAAAAACATGCCTGAATGTCAAAAGTAACATGTTGTTGCGTCAATGTTGATGTCACCTAAAATCCATCAAGATGAACAGGCCAAAAATGTCAAAATATTTGCCCTAACATGGTTGTTAACGTCTTGACATCCAACTAGACGTGGCCTGAAATGTGTGGGAAAGGGCTCCACGTGGAGGGGGGCCCATGTCCACATCAGCTATGTTTTCCTTTGGGCGGCGTCACGCGGGATTTTTTTCATCCAACTCCATTTTGAGCGGGCAGTGACGTGGAATTTAAGACTTGCTAACTTGGGCCCCAAGAATTATGACGTGGACAACCCACGTCAGCTGACGTCATGCTTTTAGAGCATTTTTCGTCCCCACAAGGCTATTAGTTTTGACATTTGTTTTGACATGCTCGTATTGCTCATGACATCAATCCTGATGTTGGCGCATTCTGCCTCTATGTTGTCATTGACCTTTTTCATGCTGGAGATCATGTTCACTTCAACATCTAGCGTGTTCTTCTGGACGTTTTTCTAAACATGTTTCTAAAAAACTGCTATTCTACGCGATGTGCTCTATAACGTAGGATGAACGTGTGACAATGTTAGTGAAGACGTCAAGCATTTGTCAGCCGTGACATGAGGATGAACATGCCATCAACGTGGCTTTCTCATTTCAAGTAACATAGACGGTGGTCAAGCATGGAACACCGTTGCTACATTTGTTGCCTGCAGCAACACAAAGCATCCTATATTCTCAAACAATCTTACTTGCCTAGTGATAGCCAAATTTTGTACTATTTCTTCAACCAAATTTTAGTGCTATTTTTTCAGCCAAACTAACTTATTTCAAGTCCAACTTCCAAGACAAGAAACCATGAGATAAGATGCGAGGAGCAATACGTACCAAGGCACCTTGAACAAGCTCATAGGCCTGCAGAGACATCCACCTGACAGAATCCTCAGTCAAAGACACATCGGTGTCGTTCAGATACTCTAATAATTAGTAACTTGTAAGGCAAAGATACCTAGAATTTTACCCTCTTTGATATTTCAAATAAGTAATATCAGCCCTAAATCATTTTAAATATCTAATCAGCTCTCCTAAGATCCACAGGTCAACATGACCTCTCTCAAAGGGGCTAAGTTCTTACTTGAGTTTAGAAACCATCAAGCTCGTCCATTCCAGTTGAAAGACCACCAACCTCTTCTTTTGATCTAATAGCTATCAAGCCTGTACAAATAGTAGCATTGTAAACTTGGTATAATCACACACATACTTGCTCATACATCAATGTGTGTGTCACAAGGAGAGCATCACAATTCTTCAACTCACTAGTGCCTTGTTTGACTTATCCGCCGATGGAGCTCTGGTGGCAAGCGGCCTCTCCTCCGTCAACGTCGGCGGCACTGACATGCTTCCCCTCCTGAGAAGCCCTCCCGTCTCGGGTGACGACCATGCACAGCCAAGGAACTCACTCTACCAAATGCTTGACCCAATCAGCACCAACCATCGACAACCATCTCCCACACCCAAACATTGCGATTCCATCTCTCCCTCAATTGACCAAGTGGGCAATGTGAAGTCTCACCTCATGGCGGGCGCGCAATAGGAAGGCGTCGCTGAAGCGCGCGGAGAAAGACGCGACGTGCGACGAGGTGCGCGCGTTCATAAGCATCATCGCCTTGGCCATGGCGGCGCAAGCGTGATGGGTGAAATGCAAACAGGCAGTCAGGCAAGAGGATGTGACGAGGGGACGAGAAACCTCATCAGCTACCTTACCTCAGAGGAAATACGGGATGCGAATTCAAAGGCGGTGCCTTGGGGCTGCGACGAAGGTGGTGGTTGGCGATGGTGCCTGGATTGAGGACTCCACTGCGCCCCGCTGCTAGTGTCTGACCACTCACTGCCGGCTCGTCCCAAGGCCCCAGAGCCGGATTCAATGGGAACAACCACCACAACGACAATAATTTCGGCGGTACGGAATGAAAGTGCAATGTTGTGCACAGGGTAGGCGGCGCCGATCAATTCCGACACGGGCTTGACGAATGATGGGCGCGGCGTTGCACATTGGCTAGGCAGCTGGCTGGTTCTGGTGGCGTGGGTTTATCATCTTCCTCGCGTAGGGTGCGTGGCTGTGTGTGGCCTGGGTCGCCATTCATTCCTCCGCGCTCGGCCCTCCGCTCCCCCTCGATTTTATCACCCCCTCCGGATGCGCGATCAGTGACCATTTCACTTTCTCAACGTCCTCCAACGTCGTCACTACTAACCAACGTTTTATGAAAAAATTTATTCATTTTTGGACACGTCAAGTTTGTTCTACTTGACCTAAGTTTGTTCTACTTGACACCCAAGTTTATTCTACCAGAAAATGTAGATGCAAAAAAACACCTCAGATGCCCAATTCAGACGAATTATGGGTAAGAATGGCCATTCAAAATTTATGGTTGAGTTGAAGAAGAAAATCAGTGGGAAAATTAAAGAGAGAATGCAAGAGTAAGTTCGGAGTGAAAATAGAGTTGGGAATGAGAAGAAGTCAACAAGGAAAATAATTGCATGACGGTTGGGAGGGAATGTGAAGAAGTCAAGGGAATGTGATTAATTGGAGGTATCGTAAAGACATTGGCGGCTAACACAAATTTTTGTGCTATTTTTAAAGTCCAAAATTTATGGTCTTAGTAGGACCTCTTCATTTTGTGCATTGCTTGACATAGATATAAACTTTGGAAATTTCTCTTTTGAGCTAAAATGTAAAATTTTACAAAACATCAAAGAACTTAACCCCTACAGGACCAAGTGTCCAAAAAGGGCTTTTTGAAATTTTGGTCAGGTTTCTTTGGTGTCAATTTCCAACATTATTCTTTGAAATCTTTACTATAGAAAGACATTATCAAGACCTTAGTGGGAAAACAATTTTTTCCTAAATTGGACATTTGATGAAAAAGTTATAGGGTTTTGAATTTTAAATGGGGAGGGTGGGCACCTCGGGCAGCTCCTAAAACTTTTGATAGGACACTCTATTGAAAGTGAGATTTTCAGTACTCGCAAGTAATATTATTTCCCTACATATTGTCAAAAAAAAGTTCTTGTCTTTAGTGAAAAATAGCATACCAACCCAAGTCAAACATTTTCACACATTGTCACTCATTGTCGAGCAAGGTACCAAAAAAACTTCTTCTTTTCCACATAAAACCTAGAGATCTTCATATTTTTCACTTTTTATTTTTTCCACAACAACATGTAATGTAAACCTTCTTATTAACCATTCGGAATATCAATCAAAAACATATTAAGTTCAAAAAAAATTAAAGTGTGAATTAACAAATTTTGAGCCTCCACTCCTTGCACACTTGTTTTGAATATGCTACACCCCGTCTCTACCTCTAAAAATTGGTGTGTAAGGAGCTAACATCATGCTTAACAAGATGGTAATAGATTTAGACCTTGTGTAGTGAAATTTTTTGACACCAACTGAAGTCAAAGTCTGCTGATCCACTAAACGCAGGGAAGAAAATGAACCATTTGCTTGACTTCAAACACTATAATCTTTCAATCCGTGCGGTCAAAGTTTATTAAATTTTGTACATGTATTACATAATAATCCTTTATTGAGATCCTACGATCAGAACTAAAAATCAAAGTTTTTGTTACCTTCTTTATTCATTGCACTAGAATCCATCAATTTTGAAGTGTTTTTGGTGTAAAACTGTCACGGTACCTTAGGGGTTAAGTCATATTATTGTATAAAATATTTTATACTCAATAGAGAGATATACGTAATTGCCTAATATTCAAAATAATTGTTTTATGCAATATGATTTTTTTCAAAATATTTG
The DNA here is from genome assembly GCA_963971425.1 of Bryoerythrophyllum caledonicum. NCBI lineage: Eukaryota > Viridiplantae > Streptophyta > Bryopsida > Pottiales > Pottiaceae > Bryoerythrophyllum > Bryoerythrophyllum caledonicum. The sequence continues at coordinate 20,877,911 of OZ020514.1, forward strand.
ACGTAAATATGAAATTTTTGCCTAAAAGGCTTGTAAAGTTCCTCATCTTTCAAAAATATTTCAAAAAATTATACTTCAAATTGATCTTATACAAGCCTATACAAATTGTCGAAAGTCTTTCTTATTCCACAACATTTTTATTGATGGTTTTGTTGATTCTAAACTAGCTATGGTGCCATTTGGGCTTCTATATTAAGTGTGTGTAGTGAGCAAAAATCATGGCTACCATATTATTGTGTAACTAATGCCAAATTTGTAGATAACATATGGCATGTTTGACAATACTTATTTGTATTATTTATTCAAAGGAATAGATTTCATTTCATTATTGATAGTCTTTTAACCATGTATCATCGTTTGGATTGTCAAAGATTTGTCATACGTTTGGATTGTCAAAGATTTGCTTAATTAATGGAAATTAGTTGCTATTAAATGATTTAAATGTAGCATAAATTAACTATGGAATTAAATACTAAAAAGTGTCAAAAGCACTTGATGGCATGGCCACATTACACATTCCCTATAGTCTTTGTCATGTCTTTAATCCTTTATGTAGAACATCATCTATTACTCTCATAGATTCTGCATCATCCGTAGCCATCTCGGCGTTAATGGATTAAAGGTTTGTTTGGCCTATCTTGTTACCACATCATGGACTTAGATGTATATAGTAGTTGCAACAACATTACAATATCAATCATCATTGATTACATATGTATTGTGATCTTAGTTGCTTGCCGAGGCTTCAACGTAGTTAATTAGGTCTTTAAAATGTCTATATTATGCACTTGAACTATTGTGTATGAAAAGCTTTCTTTATACAACAAAATTGAATTCACATAGATGTGATTATATTATGCATATCTATACTTGTGCTTCTGCAAAAAAACCAATTGTAATTCATCGTAATATGAAAAATGCATGTACATAAAGTCTATTTCTTCTATCTTATAGATTTTACTTTTATGATTACTTATTATATCTATAATTTAAAAAAATTGTATCTTTTCTTTAATGCATAAGGCTCTTTGATATATAGAAGAAAAAGTTTGTTTTATACAAATTTAAAAGCAATTTCTTGATTCTACTTAAACTATATTGAAGATGAATTCAATTTGAGAAGAATTGTGCATCATGTCACATATTAATTCATTAAAACATTAAATGATAAAGATTGAGGACAACAAGAATAAGATTATAATAGATGATTTCACACTTGGTACGATTTTGGTTTTTTGGTTTTTGAATTTTCAATTAAAATGAATAATTTCATTTCTTTGAGAGCTAAAACTTATTATATAATTGTACTTATATAGGGCCGACATGCCAACCATGCCTTGCATTATAGACTATAAATTAAAAAGGTCAAAAGAATAAAATCCATGTAGAATCAATGAGAATATCTTGAGGATGGAATGAAATGATGGTCTTATTTGTATTTGATTTTTGAATTTTCAAGTCTCCATACATGGGAAGTGTAGTTCAACGTTTCCCAATTATTTCTTCGCTCGGTTTCAATTTTAAAACACCCACTAAGCACTCACACTTTTGATTTTTTGTACAGTGTCTCAAATGTTTGAAAGAATTGAAGTGCTTTTCAACTATTTCTTATGCTACTTATTTAATCTTTTCATTTTTGCCAAAACCAAACACCACTTAGTCATTCTTCATTTCTTTTCTTTCCCTCTTGCAATTTTCAAAGAAGCTAGCCTAAGACCAATTCATCCATTTCATTCTCGTTATTTTTTGAGGGCACCATGCTGTCATTCACATTTGTCATGAAATTCTTAAAACAATCCATCAACTTTAAACCTTTTTTTTTTATTCACTCTTTTCAATTTTCTTCAACCAACCAGAAGGCCACTTTCACCTTCCCTTTTTTTTAATATGGCTTCTAATTTTTAGAACAACCTTACGGTGTGCTCGTCCAGCCATGATTTTTGTTAACCACTCTTACGAGTTTGAAACACCCAAAGCCACCCACACGTTTTTGTTTTTTTTTGTTTTTCCACTTTTGCAAGTTTTAAACAATCGCTAAAACCTTTGCTAGTAAAAAAGTTGATGTAAACAATGAATTAATGGAATTGCTTATTAACAAGCATGTTGAATGATATAATTCAAATTATTGAGGAAATAATCCCATATATATGTAATCAACTTCAAAATATTATGTATACAAAATATATGTAACATGTGCATTTAAGTTGAGCCATTAACATATTTTTAGTTTCATGTGTTCCTCAAAGTCCATTAAATAATTTATTCACTATAAAGAAAGCCAAAGTTTCCACACAAACAAGTTTGGCCTATCTATGTAGACGAGCTGCCCGTTTTCTCAGTTTTTGGCTTTTGGGCACCGGACTGCAGTCATTCTATAGTGATAATAAACCCAGTGGCAGACGTAGACATCCCGCGTTTTCTATAACGTTGCATTCTGACGTGGCCATGATCTTTTTGACGTCATCCAAAACGAGTCTGTCAACAATGACATCAACGCGTTTTGTCTTTAACATGGACGCGTTTTATGGAACGTCAAACTAAATTTGAGGTACTGCAGGATTTTCTTACTAATGCCTAATGTCACAGAAGACGCGAGACGTAACAGCCTTGACGACACCAAAAACATGGTGGACTTGTTAGAGGCTAATTTAGAATCCATATATCTGATTATGCACAAATCTGTTATCATTGATCCAGCATGGGTCCTTTTTTATCTCACTCCTTCATCTGAATATGCTTGGTTATTCACTGTCTCGTATTGGGCAGTTTTATTATTTTAGATGGCTCATTTGAAATAAAGGACTACTAACTTAGTTCCCACCAAATATTTTTTTCTTGTTCCAAAGTCCGTCGGCGGATGATAATATCCGCTCGGTGGATGTCTGTCACATCCTTCACATGGTAGACTCTATTTGTAACATTCAGCCGTCGGCGGGCAGCCGACGGCATAGTTTACAAGACAGATTTCCCAGCGACTCTGAAGCTAATTTAGGGATTTGTGTGGTTGTTGATCAGGTTCATCGTCTTTGAGACTTCAGAGCCACCCTCGTTGGCGGGTGGCCGACGAAATCATTGTTGCTGCCATTACCTCATCCATTGTCTTCAGTGATTTCATATCACTAACGTTAGCATGGATCCCGAACCCATGCTGTCGTTCATGAGGAACGGAAAGTCTGGACGATGGAAGCCCCGTAGAGGTCTCACCCATTCTGGCCTCTACATTGCTGGTAGGGCGATTGTCGAGAGGGTCGTTCTCAGGGACGCATGGATTATACGTATGAAGGTTATTGAAGTGTCCGATGCACTGGAGATGCCTGTTCCATTTTGTGTAGATGGCGTTTCCGTGTTGCGGGACTGCAAAGGTCGGTTGATCAACTGAGAAGCCGCTGATGTTAGGCCTTATGCTGACATCGATGAACTTTCAAAGGAGCTTGCGGAGAATTCTACTCTCTTAGTTCATGACTTGAAGCCCATCCAAGAGTTTATGGACCTTCGCAACGGCATAGAGGTGGTCTTACTTGCTGGCAGCGGCGATTAGAGACGTTGTGCAGGAGTTGAAGTCATCGACGAATGCTCACCGAAGGGTACGTGGGAGGGATTTCTCATTCCTCACAGCTTCTTTCTGCTTGTCAGAGTTCAATCTGTCGATCCCAAATACGTCGATCATCCCGCACATTGCGAGATTCCCTCTATTGGCGCTCTCGGCGATTCTGTGGGCTACCTAGTCCTATGGAGTGGCTATCAGGTTCGTCCCTTTTCACTTGATGTCCGCTCCGATGATGCCCTGGGGATTACTCTTCATTGATCGATACTGACATTGAAGCATTGGACGACGACAACCGTTCCAATAGGGTATATGAGGACAATAATAATCATGGTACCCATAGTTATTTGGAGGGATCCGAATCGAAGACTGAAATGGCAGATGGAAGTAACGATGATATCTCATCGGCGGGTCGCCGACAACATAATTATCACTCTTTTGAGAATCCATCCGCTACCCTCGACGGTGTATCTCTTTCGAATTCGTTCCTAGACCGACCACAATGGCGGAACAAGTACTGCCACCTCCTAGATGACAACTTCGCTTCTATCAGGCGTGCCATGATCCAAGTGTGCTTGCCACATGAGGCATGCGATTCAAAGATTTTAGGAGACACTGATGTTGGGGTCCTTTTAGTCTCAGAGGACGAGGATCTTCAGATGACAACAATGCGCTGGCGATTAACTCACACGCGCCTTGAAGGTGGTCCACTTCTTTCTGAGTGCCTTACATTCTGCTCAATGCATAGTCAAGCTGCATGCGCGGATAACGGGCTTGAGGGTGTGCCTGAGGATCCTTAGAGGGGCGTTTGTCGGAAGCTTTTGCCGAAGGACAATGTGTCGGTCTCCAAGTTCCGGCGCCTTCAGAGCCCTAATGAGTGCCGCCTTGTTAGCGCAAAAAGGTGTTGTAAGAAACGATGTTGCCAGTTATTTCGTTGGGAAGACAGCCGCAAGATTTGAAGGAAGTACTACGCGTCAAGCTTCAAACAACGACGCAAAATGGCCTATGCTATTGCGGATCAGCTTCACCAAATTCCTGGATTCCAAAAATTATACATCACCCTTATGGGTGTCAATGTTTGTGAAGTCGCTTGGTTTAACATTCACGGCGTGTCGAAGTCCGCATACTACAACTACAAATATGATTCAAAGATCGGTCGCGTAAATGGCAACCACGGTAACGCAGGCACTTTGCGGCCCAGGCCTCACACCGTTCAGGCTCGTGGGATCATATCCAACATTATCAACGACAGTGCGGACCAGATGCCAAATGACTCCATGTCATCGGAAACAAGAGGGTCGCCGCCTTGAAGGTCCTTCCCGCGGCCATGAATTGGAATCACTTACGTGACATGGCCAACTTTGTAAGTATTGTCACTACTTTCCCCTATCTTTGTATTTAGCATGGTCTGTCTTCTTTGTCGCTTCAACGAGAGACGTCGGCAGCCCGCTGACGGAACTCACCCATTGCCTACTGGGCATACCCACGACACCATCGTCTTTCTGTATTACTCATATCCTTTAAAATGTCTTATCCAGGTAAACGTTGAATGCAATGCTAAGCTGATTTCGCAATCTGTGGTGAGTAACATGAAGAAGAAGTTCAGAAATCTAGAAGTAAAGTCTGTGGGCAGCAACTTCTCTAGATGCACGGAGTGCGACTTCCTCGTCGAGTTTATCGCAAAATATCCTCGCGGGTCAGATGAGTGGCAAGGACTCATAGATGACCGAAACATGCACCTAAACTACCAAAGGGCATGCAAAAATGTTTATTCCGGCTGGTCGGCTCAATCTATTCAGTACCCGTCTGAATTCCTTTGCATAATTCATGACAAGATGGATACCTCCAAGACGGCCATTCCTAGAATGCACAGGATTACCAATGCCACCGCCGGGCTTGGTCAGATTCTGATTTCATGTACCGGCATGCTCACACATGGACACGACGACGGTGCCTACGCTCATTACTCGATGTCGTTGTGGCCGAGGGACTCGAATTTCACCATCTCTTCTCTCTGCCGTCAGGGTTGTTCGGCCGTCCGACCATCCGGTAGTGTCCGTCTGTCCGGTTGTCTGTCCGGTAGAGGCTGCTGTTCGTCCGATAAGGGTCAACCCTAGTTTGACCATGACTCGAGGTAAATCAATGTACCCACTGCCACAAAGGCGACTACCTAGTTGACACGTCGTCAACAGGGTCGCGCATGTGCAGACAGGGGGGCGGGCGCGTATGGAGATGGGCCGGGCGCATACTGAAGGGGCCGGGCGCATACTAAAGGGGCCGGGCGCATACAGAGGAGGACCGAGCGCGTATCGTTTGGGGCCGGGCGCATATAGGGGTGGACCGGACGCGTACCGTGAGGGGCCGGGCGCGTGCAAGGAGGATCGCGCGGTGAAGGGCCGGGCGAATACTTGGAGGGGCTGACGCGTCCGACCAAGGTCGCGCGCGTTTGTGGAGGGGCTGCGCGCGTTTGTGGGGGAGGGCTGGGCGCGTTCGTGGAGGGGGCTGGGCCGGGCGCGTGGCCTTTGGGGTCGCGCGCGTACGGGTATTGAATTCAGTGGTCGCGCGCGCTCTCTCACTTCTTAATATGCATAAACTTCATGACCCAATGTGTATGAAAAATGTTAATATTTTATTTATCACGAGATGGGCAAAAAGCACCGTTACATCACAATGTTATTACATATTGCAAAATGATCAACAATTGAAACCTTCACAATCAATATGCTAAGTCAAAATTTCTATATCTCATAGCGGAAGCAAGCGTCCGGAACTTCAAAGTTGAATGGTTTGGCCATTAGCTCGTCAACCACTTTGCAGAGTGTTGGACGTTTGAGGGGATCTCGCTCCAGTAATTTCTCGATCTTCACTTGAAAAGTTGCATAGTTGACGGTTGATTTGAAGAATGTTGAGTCAGATTCTTTCTCCCAAATCGCTTTAGCCATCCACCCAACGGAGTACGAATCGGCGAGGTGGGTGTATTGGTGTCGCCGCTGCATCACATCCAATGCCGTTTCCAAAACTTGTGGGCCGAATTTGTAAAACAACTCTGGAGCTACCCAATGTCATCTACGGCGTTGATTGTCAAGCTCCATGTCCGTCCGAAATCCATATTTTGATGGCTCTTCGTGTGATACTCGGCTCGCAATTCCCCAATCACAAATGCCAATGAAGACGGACCCTAGTTTCTCTGGAGGAAAGTGGAGAAGCACGTTTGTGGGAGCGATGTCATTGTGAATGACATTTGCCTTGTGGACTTGGGCCATCGTGCACATCAAAGCCTAGGCAAGTCTTGCTCTATTTTCCAGAAGGCTAAGATTTGTGTTGTATCCTCCGCCGAAATATATGGAGTTGAAAGGATTGAGTTGCTCGAAGCCGCCGGATTTGCCTTTGAATCAACGGTTTTAAAATGGGCCCAACTACCACCATTCCACCACAATGTGTACGCCTCCATATTCTTCGTATTCACCGCCCAAAACTTTATAACTCCTGGGTGTGCAACATGACATATCATGGCCTCGTGAGACCGTTGTCTAAATTTCTCCTTCGGATGAGACGCCGTTGGCATTTTTCCGGCAAACTCCATGTATGCCGAAATGGCTCGCACACCTACGATGCGGACCTTCCGAACCTTTCCGTATCCACCAACGGCGTCATATCCGGAAAGTCCATAAACTTCGATATCTTTTGGCAGAAATTGCACGCTGTGCAACATATGCGCATCCATGGCTGACTTCATCGCTTGTTCATTCCAAGGCATATCTCTCGTACGAGAGCTTGAAAACCTGCCGATGGTGGTCTTCACACCTTCGAGGAACTTGCGAAGTTCCAAGTCTCGAGGCTGATGCTGGCCCCCGCGAGGTTTTTCCACCTCACAATCGAATACATGGGATGCATTACTTGTGCATTGAGTGATTACTCTCTCCATGAATGAGGCATAGTGATATATGCCATATGCATCCTTGAACGATTCAAAACTCTCCAGAGCACGCTCGAATTTTGACTGGAGGACGGCCTGTAGGCACATGATTCTTGGCTCTTCCTTCTCCAAATAAACTTGACGGAATTGCACCACGTTAGTTTCACATCATCGACGGTAGTGTTGTATTGCCACACCTTGAAGAAATGCGGTATACTCCTTTGGTGGATAACCGACATCCTTCTCGTGCGCAGACATTTTTTGCTTCGCCCTCTTCGACGGTGCCTTCGGTGCATCGGAAGGATTGCGGCTCCACTCTACAACGCTAGTAGGTGGAAGCTCAGATGCATCTGGAGCATCTAAATCAACATGTGCGGGCCGCTTTCCAGTATTACGATCACTGGCCATTGCAATAATCACAACCCTATACAAACTAGAATTTTATTAAAAAAAACAAAACCTCCCCCGGACCCAATGTGTGGTGGCCCCCCTCTTAGTTCCTAGCAAAGTACGAATAGTACTAGGACAAGGAGCCACTTGAGAGGAGCCTATGTGATTGATATTAGAATCTGTTCCATTGATAGTGAAATGGAAAACCTTGACCTCGCATGCGCATCCGCATGCGCCTGACCAAGACACCAAGCTCTCGGCCCTCCAGCGTACGTGCGCGGCCCTACAGCGTACGTGCCCGACCCTCCAACAAGCGCGCCTGGCCCTCCTGCAAACGCGCTCGGCCCCCCAACAAACGCGCCCGGTCCTCTATCGTACACGCCCGGCCCTCCAGCGTACGCGCCCGGCCCTCCAGAGAACGCGCTCGGCCTGTTCCCGCAGGCGCCTGGCCTCCAACCGAACGCGCCCAACCTATTCCCGCAAGCGCCTGGCTTGTTCCCACAGGAATAGAGCCTGTTCCCGCACGCGCCTGACCGTTCCCGCTCGCGCCTAGCCTGTTCTCCCACGCGCCCAGTCTGTTCCCTCACGCCCCTAGTCCGTTCCCGTTCGCGCCCGACCTGTTACCGTACGCGCCCAATCCGTTCCTGCACTCGTCTGACCCTAGTGTCCATGCGCCGGACCGTGGATCCTACGCGAGAGGCCCCAAATCCTACGCCCGAAACCCCGAATTGTACGCTCGAGACCCAACGTATGCGCCTGGTCCCCATACGGCATGCGTGCGTTTCCCATGCCACGTGCGCGCCCGGCCCACTAGTATAAATGGTCGCGCGCGCCCAGCCCATCTCACAAGCTCCAATTGGAAATCGTGGCCTTCAACCATCTTTTTAAGGTGGCTCATTGCGTGATCTTTGATTGGGGCTCCAGATTTGCACACATCCATAGGACATATTGCATCACCCCATCGATCACCGTTCGAATTAATTGACATCGATACCTTGGACTATTTTGAAATCCAAAGTGGTAATTTTCGTTAGTTTTTTTTTAGATAGAGCTTAGCCTAGTTAACGAACATTTTGGTAGATTTTTTTACAGTGTTCGGCTATGGAGAGTGAGAGTGAGCCGGATGCCAAACAACAGCCACCAATGTCCACCGCGCAAAGGAAGAGGGAGAAAGACAGAGATAGGGCGAGGCACAAGAAGCTCTAGAAGAAGCGGATGCACGTGTTCAACAGTCCAGCGAAGATTGCATTCGTGGGTTGGCAAGATGAGCCATGGCCATGGTTGTCTGTCACTTGCGAGGATTACATTGAGTGGTGCCATCTATCAAAGATGTTTCCTCCACATTGCCATTTAATAAATCGTCTTGCAAACAAGACAAATTTGAAGTATTGCATCAATGAGGCGTTTCGAGCTCGTGCCGTCCAAGTTCACCAATACTTATACGAGCTCGAATTCATGCCCCGCAATGATTATCCTCTCTATCTCGCTCGCATGGTATATGCGGAGGTCGTTCTCAATAAGCGAGTGGATTGGAGGACTGTGCGGAAAACTCCAAAAATGCCGAGGGTGTGGATGCATGCCGATGTGCCTAGGGAGCATCATCCTATGTTTCATTTTGCGGCACTAGGGCCACAGAAAACGGATGGCCCAGAAGAAGTAGCTCCAGTAGAGTCGGATTCATCACCGGATTCGGACTCAGATGGACGTGTAGATTGGCGTTCATCGACTTCTCTAGTGGCGCATGCGTCACGAAAAAAGCGCCAACAAGTGAAGCTCCATGAAGCAGGACGTCTACTGGTTCAAGGAGGTGGCCAGGTAGATTTACCAATCGTAAATCTTGTTGGCGATGATGAACCCGCCGCGAGGCTTGAAGGTGTTGGAGATGAAGAACCCATCCATGTTGTGGATGAAATGCCAATGATGGATGTCGTAGTCACCACTTCCAACACCAGGCATGTAGCATCAGGGTCCGGAAGTACGACCGTCGATGCTCACTAGGAGTTATTGGACACTATCAGCTTGAAGGATGAGATGATTCAACGTCTCCAAGAAGAGATTGAAAACCTCAAGCTGCAATCCAGTGAAAAATGTGATATTATCACCAAGCAAGCAGCCGATATTGAAGAGTTGCATCGAGAACGTCTTGCCAGCGAGGCTGATATTGGAAGAGTTGCTCAAGGTGTGGACGAGACAATGATCAACAATGTTATTGCCTCTGTTACTAGCTGCTTGCTAGAGACCCCGACAAGACCACCGCGTCACCGCTTTGCTAGTCCTTCGTTGGTTTTTCTACCACCGCCGACTATAGCAGCGCAGCCATTCGTAGATTCCATCGGCACCGAGGATTCTCTGTCATTTTCCCCAGCTAATCCAAGCACGGAACTTGTTCAGCTTTGCACTCCAAACGACATCCTTTGAAAAAGGATTAGATCGGTGAGCGAGTAGTCTATCAATGGAAAGTGGCATGCATTTTGAATGTTGACCGTGCGAGGCAAATGGCAATAGAGGTCGAGAAGATTGACAACGAATATTTGACAAATAATACGCGCCGTGACTTTGGACTCACATCTTGGGCTCACATCGACTAGATGTTTCCAACTGAATTGCCTCTGTTGCTAGATGGTAAATCTATTGACTGGGCAAAGTTGGAGTGGGACCACGCAGAGGCTATGTCTTCTCATGCCCTTCAACCAAGCACAAACGTGGCACCACGCAAATTATGGCCAACACCAGCAAGCTTCACGCAAAATGAAGATGCTTGCCCGATTTGTTCAAATCCTTTCGAGCCTGAAGGTGCATATGCTCTTGGCACGTGTCGGTGTTTATACCATCTGATGTGTCTGCTAGGTGGTATCTTGACACGTAGGTTTTGCGCAAAGTGTAGAGCACCATTTCATAAGCGCTTGTATGAAGTGTTTGGCCTCACCGCCTACATGCCACCTAGTTGGGAGCTGAATCCGGAGAATGCGCCTGGGGATGCCTATGCTCAAAAGTGGGGAGAAGATTTGGTGTGGAATTGGCGTGCGCAGTGCCACCAACTACATAGGTCCAGTGTAAGCACGCAATTTGGTTGGAAAAATGACCTCGAAGAAATTGTACGAGTGGTCAAGAAGCTCATATCGGGAACCACCGCAGACCATGTTGGTAAACAAAACTTCTTCTATCAAGTCATGGGCGGATATTGGGATGCTAGGCGGAAGCTATTTCAATTCGGGCGACTGTTAACCGGAGATTCAGGCTTATTATAAGGTCCCGGTAGTAATTTTTTGAAGTTACTAAGTAATTATGGTTAAAAGGTAAACCAGTGGATGAAACTGTCATGAATGACAATGGATGAAACTATTCTGAATCATAGTGGATGAACTGTCTCTACTTTGGATGAAACTGTTCGGACCTGGATGTCATCCATCCGGACATCTTTCATCCATTAGGGCAGATTAGAGTTTGGAGGGGGTAGAAAGCCGCCCTCTTGGATTTGGAGGCTCATTCTCTTCTCTTCTCTGGGTATGTGTGTGTGGAGCTCAAGGGGTGTTAGAGCTAGAGTGTAGAAGTGTGGTTAGGAAGTTAGGATCTGAAGCTAATGTGCGGATTTGTAGTTGTAGTGAGTACGGGAGAGGTTTGTGAAGGCTTGAGGAAGAAAAACATGAATTGGATACTACTTCTTGTGTGTTTGTGTTAGTGTTGTGAATGTGTGAGTAGATCTTGTTGTTAGAAGAGTATTTGGATGCAACTTGGTTGTGGGTATTGTAGATCTGGCCAAAATACACTCTATCTGGAATAGATCTAGCTTGATCTACAAAACCCTGACCAAATCTAATGTGTTAGAGTTAGAAACAAGTCCGGATTTGTTGTGGGTATGTTTTGATTTGCTGTAATTGAGTGCGGAAACTTGAGATCTGTGTGTTAAACGTAAGAAAAACCAGAGAAACAAAGTCCCAACGAACCCTGAATTCAGATTTAGATTCAGATCTAGGTCGATTCTAAGGTTCAGGACTCAGTAAAAGTCATATTCCAGACTTTTGTCTACTGTCGTGAAACGTCAGTTTGATGGAGCGTAGAAAAGATTGTCTTTCACCTAATTTTTGGGTGAAATCCCCCTTTAACATTGGCGACCATGCATAAGTTCGAATCAGGTGGCTCTTGTGATCCGCAGCGCAAGATCGCAGCCTTCTAGAGGAAAGCAGGTGGTGGGTGATTAAGCGGCTGCAACATCATACAGACAGCTGCGGACGAGCCAGACAGACAGACAGACAAACAGATGGACAGACAGTGAGACAGACATACAGCCACAGACAGACGTCGACTGGCAGATATCCATGCGCTACCTTGCTCAAGTGACACCTAGCTGCGACCAAGCGATATCTTACTGCCATCCAACTTGAAGAGATCCTCAGGATACCCTGCAGCAATGAAGATCACCAGAGATCCGAACGATATCTTGTAGCAGTGAAGATCCACCAAAATCCTGAAGATACCCTGTAGCAGAAGATCACAGAGACCCTCGTGAGACCCTGCTGCAAAAGACCAGCCAAGATCCGGTGATACCTTGCAGCAGTGAAGATCCACCGAAATCCTGAAGATACCCTGCAGCAGAAGACCAAAGAGACCTTGGTGAGACCCTGCAGCAGAAGACTAGCCAAGATCCGGTGATACCTTGCAGCAGCGAAGATCCACCGAAATCCTGAAGATACCCTGCAGCAGAAGACTACAGAGACCCTGGTGAGACCCTACAGCAGAAGACTAGCCAAGATCCGGTGATACCGTGCAGCAGAAGACCACAGAGACCCTGGTGAGACCCTGCAGCAGAAGACCAGCCAAGATCCGGTGATACCCTACAGCAGTGAAGATCACCAGGGATCTGGACGATACCTTGCAGCAGTGAAGATCCACCGAAATCCTGGAGAAACCCTGCTCAAGTAACGTCCGGCGGATACCCTGACGAGATCCTACAGTACGGTCCAGTCCAGAAATCGACAGCGTTTTTCCAACATTGGTGACGTCTCTGCAGTATCTGTAGCAGCCCCACAAGATTGACCAAGTCTAGGTGGATGGGGTCAAGGACAAAAACAACATTCAAGAGTGAGGTGCAGCTCCCATTGGAACGATCCATTGCAAACTTTGACCATTACGTGGGCAACCGCAGCTACCAGGGCTTTGAGGAGGAGGAAGCCTTCTACATAGCCCCAAACAGCCCTTCCAACTGTGACCATCTCACACTTGAAGAATTTCAGCGAGGCATCCTACGACATCTGGAGTGTCCAGACTCATATCATCCTAATCAAAGTCTTCCCCGACCTCCTCCAAGGTATCGGGAGACGTCTAGGATTACGGTCCAAGAACTCGAGTTGTACAACTCCCAAAGACTACATTTGGACTCTCCACCGGCAGATTCGGTGTCTGCATCTACACCTCAGTAGCAAAACCGTAGTGCCCCCAACACCACTGCCTATGACACCCGGACTCCTGTAGTGACTCGGGTACTGGCATTGGAACCTTGGAGCAGTGGTCTAGGCGATGATACTCTGGAGGCGCCAAAGTGCAGCCAACACATGACTAGCTCTGAATCAGAGGACTGATCCCACGATAAAAGGGGGATAGTCCAGTGTTACTGAGGTAAGTTCCAAATCCAAAAATTCTGCAGTTGGGTTGAATGGAATGGAAATGTTGTTTGGATGAATGTCATCTATGGATGTTAAACAAATACAAGTAACTGAACGTAGACAATAACTGGACGTTAACAAAAAATTTGGACAATTACTGGATATACCAGTAAAAACCCAAACAAAACTAAAACATGACCTGAATATGATCCTAGATATGTATCAGACATCAGATATTCACAAAAATTAATATAAAAACATAAAAACCATAAATAGGGAAGAACAAACCACAAAAAAATGAATGTGTATGGTGGGAAGAAAAACAAGAGACGAAAACCTAAATCATTTGAGAACAGTTAGGGCAGAATTGGGACCTAAGACTCAAACTTGAAGTTAGGTAAAAAGAAAGGATGTAGCTGGAAATCAGAATCCGGACATCCAGTGGGAAATGAACAAAAGAGGAAGTAGTGTCTGGACCAGTGTTATCCCAGGAAGAATGTTGGCAAAGAATATTTGAAGGCGAAACAAATGATCTAGAACCAAGAAAGGACCTAACCTGAATGACGTGCATGTACTACTGACTACTGGTATGAGTGGAGTGACCTGGGTGTAGAAACAGGACAGAGGCAAAGACGAGACCAAGTGTAGGTGACGAAGGCAGTACCGGAAGAGGTAACTGACTGGGGGACCACACATTGGAGTAATGGAGAAGCACACTACTGGAGTGATACAACAGAGAAGTCATACATACAGTGGCAGAACCTGCTACAGGATGGAGGGAGGCCATGAAGGTTTGGACATGGAGCTTGCAGCAAGATTCCAAGCACAGCAAGAGAGGAGACAAATTCTACTGAGGATTCAAGAGCAAAAAGGAGAGGCAGAGGACACTATAGGGTACCGGAACCCAAACTCAGAGGAGAGTACGGCAAACCGGTGACATCCAGTAGACATGGAGGTGATTGGCGAGAATTCATCATAGGGGGCATATGAATTGCCCCCAAGAAGACCAGACGGACTCGGAGATCCAGGAGAGCTCTCGATCCGGACAAGGCAAGACAATAGAGAAGCAGAGGGAGCACCAGAGATGAACTGGAGGGAGTTTGCAGTCCATGAAGGCATACTCCACCACCAATGGGAGCCGGTTCAGACGAATGTCAGCATGTTGGTCAATGATCCAAACCCAGAGGAGAGGATGGATCCCCGGACATGGGAAAGACCGCCAACCCCAAGGTATGAAGCTCAAACTCCTGACAATCTCCGTGCTAGTTTGGATGAGATGAGCGAGAGGTTGGGACAGGGATACCTTCAGAGATATGGTCCAGAGATGGGACGTCCAGGACCAGACCAGTACAGGGGCAATCAAGGATTACCACCAGTACGAAGGACACCAACAGTCCACTTCAAGGAGGAGGAGGACTTCGACCATGATCCAGAGTTCATTTCTGAACAAAGGCGCATGCTAGATGAGTTTAAGGCTCTACAGAGAGCGGAGAAGGAGGCAAGACGCCAAAGGACACAAGAAGGCCCAATACAACCGCATCGAACAGAGTGGGGCTACCAGACAAGAGCTGGACCTGAACTTTCGGAAGCCATGAGGTTACTACAAGAGCGGACCCAACGGCAAGAGGCAGAGAAGACATGGTAGGATGAGCAACGACGCTTGGAGGACCAGAGGGCTGCAGACATTCAAAGGCGGAAGGACGAGGCCCGACAACAGACTTTCTAGTGGTGGGAAGCGTGGCAGAGTGCAGCGGAGCCATCAACGGCAGCACCACAACCGGACCCGTTGGGAAGATGGAGACATTTCCCAGAGACCAGCCCTACAGAGGGGTGGGAGACTCATCCCGACAACCAGGCCCGGAGGAATGGGGATACATGGAATGGCGGCCTTCTAGGACAATGGGAGCCACGCCAACGCCCAGACCCGACGGCAGGGGAGCAGGTCCAGGAGGTCCAGTCCATCCAACCGGAACATTACCAAGGGCACCAGAACCGGTGCATTACATCGAGCAGCCGTATGTGGGTCCGTATCCTACGGACTACCCACCTCAGGTCACTACACCAGGGCCTAGATCAAGGGCTTCGGAGTTTGTACGTATAGGCCCACCTCCGGGTTTGGCTCCGAAACCAAGCTCTAGTTATCCACCAGTGGTAGAGGACAGACTGCTGCCGCCTGGAGAGACCACCTACAAAAGACCCATCCGGACGTATCCTCCACCAGATTACTCAGTTGGACCCCAGCAACAGCTCCCGTTTGGCAAACCGCAGCACCCCCGGCGGTAGTACCGAACAGAAAACCCCTAATGTAAACCAAGAACAAGGAGGGGAGTAATCTAGACGCTCACATACTCCAGTTCGAGAAGACATTGTGGCATAATGGAGAAACCGATGAACAAGTGATCATCAACTTGTTTGGGACCACGTTGGGAGACAAAGTTGGAGCCTGGTATGAGACATATCTAGAGAATCAATTGTACTGCTCATGGGCTGACATCAAGGGGGCATTCCGAAAACGCTACCGGAGCAAGACTACTGATGAAGCCGTGTATCGGGAACTGAAGTCCTTCGCACAGCAGGTGGGAGAAAAAGTCCAGGATTATTATGACCGGTTCATGACATTGATGAAATGTCTGCAGTGGGATCCAGGAGAGGGCTTCCGGATCACTACCTTCAGAGCGGGACTCTTGGAGTACATCAAGTTTACTACCAGCATTGCTCCAACCCGGACTTTGACAAAGTTGTTGGATGCAGCACTTCGATGCGAGGAGAACTGTTTGGACCTGAATGGTAAAACAACAGGCATCAAGATCCAAAGAAACGACTCTAGTGTCAAGGGTGGATGCACCACGAGCAAGGCAGCCACTCCAGAAGCGCCCAAGAAATTTTGCACCCGCTGCAAACGTGCAGGACATCTGGAGCCCAATTGCTGGTTCAATCCAGATAATCCAAAGGACTGTCTCAAAAAAACACGGAGGGAGCATCAGTGAATGTAAATGAAGTCCGGATCTAGCCTCAATCGAACCAAGGCACACAACAAAATTCTTCCGGAAGCTACTCAAGACTGGTGTATTCGCTAGCTGGAGGTGGAGACTCCAATTATAATCGACCGGAGGTGTGCCACTTATGCGGTCAACCGGGACACCGGAGATACAATTGTCCGTGCAAGGAGTGGAAAGAGTTTCTAGCCACGACAGCTAAGAGCAAGGCTCATCCTGCGCACTACGTGAGCAACGTGGAGATCCAATTACTGGAGGAAGAAGATCCAGTTGCAGTAGCCAACTTTACGAGAGCTCAGCGTCTCAAGGCGGGGGTAGCAGCACCAGACAAGGAGGACCAAGCACCTGAACCTCAGAGCGCGTGGACTCAGGCATATTGGAAAGAAGAAGAAATATTGAGAAATGCGATGATGGATACCATCAAGGAAATGCAAGAGGAGGAGCAGGCGGATCAAGGCACAACTTCTACTCAGCCTATTCTAGACCCAGACAAGGAAGTTGTACCTTCCTCTTCTGAAGACTGGTTGGATTTTCCAGACTCTGATGTCCTGGAAGGTCCAGTCCACCCCAAGGAGGCCACACGGAGCGAACCACCTAAGTCAGGAGGCCCATCAAATGTCATTCTAGGAGTTGGGCGGAAGATATTACGGAGTCCAGTGACGGTGACTCTCGGACAGCTACTACACATGGCCTCCAACCTCAATGAATTTATGAGGACTCACTTGTTCCCCTCTCCAGAACCACGGGCAACTCCAGAGAAGAGTACCACGCCGACCATCGACCCCAATACCTCCAAGGTACCGAGTCGAGTCTCCAGTGATGCGGTAGATGTAGACCGGAATTTACCGGTACTACGCGTACAAATTGGTACTGGCACTCTGGAAAATGTTCTGTTGGATGGAGGCTCTGGAGTTAATCTCATTACAGAAGAGGAGCGGAAGCGTTTGGGTCTCAGAGACCCACAATCTGCACCGTACAGATTATGTATGGCAGACCAAACGGTTGTGGAACCAGTGGGCCTTATACGGAATGTCAAGATTCACATTCATGGTATTCCATACATGATTAGTCTTACGGTCATCAAGAACGAGGAGGTTAACGAAACTTACAGTATGTTGCTGGGAAGACCGTGGCTGATTGATGCCAAAGTCCAGCATGATTGGGGCAACAACCTTGTAACCATTCGTGGAGGTGGCACAGTAAAGACCTTTCCAGTCAACCAGCACACAGGCCCCAGACCTAAGCTGCCAGAGGTCATAGTCGCCTACAGCTTTGAAGTTGGGCTGACAGAAGAAGAGGAGACTTGATGGCTGGATACAGAACGAGATGTCTTGGTTGTTGGAACCATAACCTTACCTAGTTTTGGTGTAGGTCCAGATTCGGACCCCGTACCAGATACTCCGCTAGTAGAAGAATCAGCGCCAGACGCACAGACTTCTGCAGAGGACTAGAAGAGTCCACATGCCACGTACCCGGAGCACTTCTATACATTCACGGAAAGTGACATCGATGTAGACAAAACTCCCGTGCAAATCAAGGTCCAAGACATGTAGGTGGCGGCGTGGACACTTCCTAAGTCAGAACAACTGCGGAAGGTCAATGTGGGGACAAAAGAGGAACCACAGTATTTGCGGATAAATGCTGATCTGGACCCGCAATTGGCCGCACAAGCAGAGACACTACTTCGGGAGTATAAGGATGTCTTTGCATGGACATACAAGGATTTGAAGGGGATCCCTCCTTCAATCGCCCAACATCGGATTGAGTTGGAGAAAGACATACCTCCAGCCCATCAAGCCAGATACAGGATGAATCCAAACTACGCCAGCATTGCCAAGCGTGATCTGGACAAGTTGCTCCAGGCTGGATTCATCGCACTAGTAGAGGATGCTACATGGCTATCACCCATAGTCATTGTGCCCAAGAAGAATGGGAAGTTACGCATATGCATAGACTTCCGGAAGCTGAATGCAGCAACCAAAAAAGATCCGTATCCATCACATTTTACAGAGGAAGTTCTGGATACTATGGCGGGTCATGAGATGTACTCGTTTCTGGACGGATACTTTGGATATCATCAGATCCAAATTGCCCCGAAGGATCGATATAAGACAACCTTTGTTACAGACTCGGGAGCTTTCGTCTGGATAGTCATGCCATTTGGACTCAAGAACGCTCCGCCTACATACCAGAGGGCAGTGAACAAAGCATTTCGGGAGTATATTGATGACTTCATGAAGCTGTTTCTAGACAACTTCAGCGTCTACAGTGATATATTCACTCATCTGAAGAAGCTTTGGTTGTGCTTCATCAAGTGTCGGGAGTACGGCATTAGTCTGAACCCGGAGAAATGTGCACTCCTGGTGTACTCTGGAATTATATTAGGCCACGTCGTGTCAAGAGAAGGCAAATTTCCAGATCCGAAGAAGATTGAGGTCATTGCCAACATGTCAAGACCGACAAAACCTAGAGACGTCCAGGTGTTTAACGGCTTTGCCCAGTTCAATAGGTGCTATATCCGGTCCTATGCACACATCATGGAACCCAGTACCAAGCTTGTGCGCCAAACTGAAGAGTTCATTTGAATTTATCAATGCGAGAAGGCTTGGCTGGACATTAAGGAGAGGTACCAGAATGCCCCGATTCTCATTGTACCACATTGGGATCTGGAGTTCCACATACATACAGATGCCTCCAACATTGCCGTGGGTGTCATGCTGGCCTAGAATCCTACTAGGAAATGTGACCAGCCAATCTCCTATGCTTCTCGACTATTGAATTCAGCTGAGAAGAACTACACCACAACCGAACGGGAAGCACTGGCGATGGTGTATGCTCTCAGTAAGTACCGACACTACTTATTGGGCAACAAAATTGTTTTTTATGTTGACCACATGGCTTTAGTGTACCTGGTCAATAAACCACAGGTGTCCGAGCGAATCGCACGGTGGCTCTTACTTTTCCAGGAGTACAATTTCACTGTGGTTTATAAACCAGGCAAGACCCATGGGATCGCGGATGCGTTGTCTAGATTACCCAATGGTGAACCTCCA
Source organism: Bryoerythrophyllum caledonicum (assembly GCA_963971425.1). Taxonomy (NCBI): domain Eukaryota; kingdom Viridiplantae; phylum Streptophyta; class Bryopsida; order Pottiales; family Pottiaceae; genus Bryoerythrophyllum; species Bryoerythrophyllum caledonicum. The sequence goes on from OZ020514.1 coordinate 20,897,410, forward strand.
ACCGGAGTGGAAGATCAAACTGGAGATGCGGGTCTGTTCTATGTAAACCCAAAGTGGTTACAAGATGTGACAGCCTACCTCCGCACTGGACATTTGCGACCCGAATTGATTAAAGACGAACAATGGAAGCTCATCCTCAAATCCCTTCCCTTCATGCTCATCTCTGGAGTGTTGCACAACAGGGGGCAGGATCTGGTTATCCGTCGGGTACTCGACCCTCGTCAAGCCGAACTGGTGATGCGGGAATTACACATGGGGATTGGAGGCCGCCATTTTTCGCAAGACATTATAGCACGAAAAATTCTGGATGCTGGATACTGGTGGCCAGCCATACACAGAGACGTATTGGAGTATCATCGGGCCTGTGACAAATGTCAACGGGTGCAAGGGATGACCACCACGGGACTTGCTCAACTTGTTACAAGCATGCCCGCAGAACCCTTCATAAAGTGGGGACTGGACTTTATTGGGCCAATTAAACCCATGGCGTCCAGATCAGGGTGCCAATACATTCTGGTGGCAACCGATTACGCTACCAAGTAGGTCGAGGCTCGGGCCTTGAAAACGAATTCTACTACTGTCACTGCAAGATTTCTGTATGAACAGATATTGATCAGGTACGGGTGTCCTTTGACATTTGTCAACGACCAAGGCTCCCACTTTATCAATGAAGCAATCAAGTATCTGGTGGACCATTTTCTACTCCAGCACCGAACTTCTACAACATACTATCCACAAGGAAATGGTCAAGCGGAATCTACCAACAAGGTGATTGGCCATCTCCTCACAAAGTTGGTGAATGAGAAGCGCACGGACTGGGATGAACATCTCCATACCGTGTTGTTTTCCTACAGAACAGCATACAAAGTGTCAACTGGACATACACCATTCTAGTTGGTATATGGCTTACATCCAATGATGCCCACAGAGTACATGATCCTGACCCGGACATCGGAAGGATCTCTGGACTATACAGCTATACGGGTTTTGGCAGCTCGGATCGCCGATCTAGAACAGGTGGACACTTACCGAACGGTGGCCCAGGAGCAGGTTGGCAAACAGCAGTGGGACCGAGCGCTTTGGAGTCAGCAACATTACAAGCAGAAGGACTCCAGATTGAAAATCACGTTTTATGGTACCCAAAGGACCATAAGGAGCACACCGATAAATTCAAGAGCCAGTGATTTGGACCTTACCGGATCCAATACAGGTTACCGAACAACACAACTCTTCTAGTGAAGGTGGACAACTTTGAGCCAAATCCAATTTTGGTCAACATCAACAAGCTCAAGCCCTATCGGTTCTATGAGACCAACTAGGCGCTTCCAGTCATTTTAGATGAGTCAATCAAGGGATGGATTGAGCAGCAAAAGGGGGATAGTGGTCCTAAAGACCAAGTTCAAAAGACTCCGACTTCCCAAGGAAGTCCAGATACTACGAGAGTTACAACAAACCAGATGGTGCGAATAGCTCAGACAGTCCAAACGGAGTGGCTTGGAAGGGGTGGTTCAGATGATCTAATGTCATCAGGTCAAAGGGGTTCAGACAATTGGGAGTTGCCTGAAAATAGTTGTTCAGAGAAGGCAAAATTGTCTGAACAGGGTGGTGGAAACGATAAGATGAACCAGGAGGGACTAGGATGTCTGGAGTTTGCGGAAGCAGAGTCTGAAGAGGACTTGGGAAACACAGGAAACCCGGGCGAGTACCAAAAAGTGGTACTAAGGAATCACGGCAATTGGAAAAGTCCAGTGTTTACTTCAACACTGACAAAAAACAATCAGCAGGGTACTAGTCAACTGGAGTTGGAGAACCCTAAATTAGGGAGTTACGTGGGAGAAGAGTGCAAGTCCAGCCACAACCAGAAGTAGCAAGAGGAGAAAGAATGGAGAGGAGAAGTGGAGGAGAAAGGTTGGGGATTAATATTGGGCTGCAACACGATGGAAGTGGTGGAGAAAGAGGATGGACAGGGAAGCAAAAAAAGGTCCTGACCGAACAGAAACATAACTACTAAGGTACAATCCCTTTGTATGATGAATTGTTCACCCCAATTAGTTGAAGATAGTAGAGAAACGCAAGTTCCATCGATAGTGGAGGAAATGTGCTCACAAGACCAGAAGATGTCCAGATCGGATGAACACTGGAGGATGATAGAAAGTTCATCCCCATTGGATGAAGAATTTTTGTTCCCACTAAATATACCTAACATGGAAGAAGACGAGGAACAGAAGCTAATTTCATCCGAAAGGGATGGAAATTGGTGGACAATACCAGTCACTGGAAATGGTGAGTCCGTACAAAAAACATCCAAAACAAATGATGACTGGAGGACAAAGCATGCGTTTTCTGAAGCGGAAAAAATTTTATGGGTGGAACAATTTTCATCCATCCAGGATGAAGACCCGACGCAGTACTGCGGATTAAGGACACAGAGAGTAGAACGGGCGCACAAGGAAAGGGCCCAAGTGCTGGGAATAAGATGGATTGGCGAGAAGGGAGAACACATTGAGGGAACGGCGGGAGCTACTAGGGTTTTAGCGGCAGAAGAGGTTCCAAGGACCCTAGCGACTACAACAGCGGAAAGGGTTACACGAAAGCGCGCAACGGAAGGGTCACAGGAGAGCACAACTAAGCAAATTTTGCAAGAGAGAGCAGCAATAGGAGATACACGGGAGCGAGCAGCTGCAGTTTGGCAAAGAGGAGCACCGTCCAGATCTCTGGAACCCGGACAACCCATTCTAGTAACCATACCTCTAGAGACCAACCCCGACATACTCACGCGTGATCCAGGATGTTCAACGCCATATCGAGTCCAGCCTACAGAGTCTGCGACATTTCTGATGACTCCTCCGAGGAGAGGAGCACCTCCCGAACTAACTGTACTTCCAGGAGAAGATCCAGAGCATCAGGTACTTTCGTTACCAACCGGACCCCCTGATGAGATACCTCGAGCTGTAGGGATGTCCAGCCTTGTTGCGTTACAAGAAAACTTGGCATCTAGGAGCACGGGACCTCGGGAAAGTATTCTTAGAGTATCAAACACTGGAGACCAAGTTCCAGTCCAGCGAAAAGTCACTCAGCAGGATGCCTGAGTCCCCAGACGGATGCATATCCCTCGACAGGTAAACCGCAGATTGAACCTCCAGTTTTTACCTTTACGATTCTGGAAGAATTGGTAGGATATTGAGGATGATGCTTGGGCTGGATCGGTGGGACTTGGTGCGTTCTATGAGTACACATGGTCTCCACCTCGGGAGGAGTTGGTGCGGGATTGTGTGGAAGGCTTCATCAACGAGAGACCCGAGATACTAACTCCACAGTCACCAATACGGGCAGTGGTCAGGGGCATCCCAGTCAACATTACTTATCAAGTGGTTCAGGAGGCCCTGGGTTTGGAAGGCACTCAGACATTAATTGTTTCCAGGAGCGCCAAGGATACACACCGACTGTATCAGAAACGTTTCATGCTCACATCCAAGCATTTTTCTACTGATGGTGTCCTTATAGCAGGATTTTCAGAGTTATACTAGACTTGCATCCAAGCCTTGGTGGAGGTACTGTGTGTGAAGAAACGGTCTTCACACACCAGTAATGACCTCATGGCTCATCTGTACACTACGGTGGAGTCTAAGGGTGGTAACCACGGCTGGACACCACTAGTGATCTCTGGACTACGGCGGATGTTAACCCGAGTATATCTCGGGGGGATGTTTGAGATTCCAAGTGCGGCGTTGATCAACGCTTTACTCAGGGACTGGTTCCCACATGACGAGGAGTACAGTGACGCAGATGTCCAGGTTGGCCACGAGAACCCATTACCTGGCGCACCCTTGGATTTGCATAAGAGTGATGGCTCTCGAGGACGCACCGTGGGAAACCCAATTCCTCTCACACCATCTCCAGAAGGACCACCTCCTCCAACGACTACACCTCCAGGCAGAAGGTCTTTCAGGAACCAATCCAGGAAGAGGAGTCCCCCACGGAACCCCATCCAAACTGGAAAGAAGACCAGACATGTTGAGCCTATAGGGACCCCCGAGACACTTGCAGACAATACGGCAGAGGAACTGGATTCTTAAAACTTCAACAGATAGAGCAAGGTGTAGTCACCTCCAGTCAGAGACAACCTTCACCAGCAGCTCCCACGATGGGAGTGGAATTTTCCAACCCATTACCCAGAGTACCGAAGAGGTTGAAGAGACTAGTCCAGACCCATCTAGAAACAGACGAGGAGTCTCCACCACAATGCACACCGGGCACTTTTGAGGTTCCACAACAGCAACCACGTATCGTACCAAAGAAGGCAATTCTTGAGGAGTTACCCTCCGTTCAGGACCCCCAGTCAACGAGCCAATCCTCCGAGGTTCTTCCCACAACTATGGCGTTGGAACAGACGATTACCTAGGTCCAACAGCAGTCACGAGAAGTTGCAACAGGATTTCAAGAGGTACTACGGTATTTGGACCTTAGTACCAAGACGCTATCCAGAACACAGGAACTCCACGGCTAGTTGGAACGAACGCAGCGAACTCGAATCCAACTACTCGAGGATCAGGCTTAACTCCAGGGAACAATTCAAGCACTCCAGATTCAACTGCAGATCACTTCTCAGACCTTGGTGGACAAAGGAAAGGAGCTCGACACCGCGAGATTGGAGATGTCCAGATTTGACCCCGCAATTGTTGCAGCAGATCATGTCAAGAGGGTGGAACTGGAGACTCAAATGAGTGCTCGACTTCGAGCATTTGACCAGTTGGTGGTGGATAACCATCAACTTCTTCGTTGACTGGAGTTAGTGGAGGGGCGTCAGACGATCTCGAGCCGTGGGATAACCAAGCCTCTCCTTGCTGCTTCACGACGACAATTGCTCGGTGAGGTGGGTGCTTACCAGGCAGATCTAGATCGTTTGAACAAGTATCTCCTCAAGTTTGTGGATGCTTACCCGGAGTTTGTTTACTACTCTGATGAGGAGTTGGACGACCCTCCAGAGAAGGAGACCAATCCAACTCCAGAGGGTGGTACATCTGGAAGTGTTCAAGACACTTCGGCACTTGCCTCCGACACTGAGACTGGATGGCAGGCAACTCCCCAATCCAAGGCACCTGCTGCCAGGACGGTGACCCTTCCTTGGGACCGGACGATTCCTCCCCCAACTCCAGATTTTCAGCCTCAGACTACTCCATTCTAAGGAGCAGCTTATCCTTTCCAGGGTGGCTCTAGTTCAGGACCCATACAGGGTCAGGCGGGGATTTTTTCACGATCTCCAGACGTTCAAGGCGGTAGAGGACCACCAGGGTTCCACATGGCTACTATGGAGCATTACGCTCGAGCAGAAGGCTATGGAGGTCCATACCCTTATCCACCTCCGGGGCACTATCCGTTTAGTGGAGTATCTGGACAGTATGGTATGGGTTCTATTACAGGCGGACATGCACCGCAGTATGAGCAATATTATCCGATGGCTCCTCCAGTCACTTTCCCAGGGCCAATCCAGACGCCTATTTCACCTCCAAGAGTGGAATTGACGAAGACACTCGACCCAAAGACAGTTTCAGGACCCGAGGGCCGAATCAATCAAGCTGAAGGCGACGGTATCCAGTTCTGGACATGATTTGCAAGCAGTGACAAGTTCAGAGCCAGGAGTCCATTTGTCAAGCACTGAAGATCTTTCCCGTGAGGTAGTTCTTCCTTCAAGTGGCTAGAGATGTCCACTAGAGCTTTAGAGGTGACTTTATACTCTGGATGTTAGTACCAATATTTTTGTGTCTAGAGTTACGTTTCTCTCCAGCAGCACATGAACATCTGAGGGCAGATGTTGTTCAAAAGGGGGATAATGTTAACCGGAGATTAAGGCTTATTATAAGGTCCCGGTAGTAAGTTTTTGAAGTTACTAAGTAGTTATGGTTAAAAAGTAAACCAGTGGATGAAACTGTCATGAATGATAGTGGATGAACTGTCTATACTTTGGATGAAACTGTCCGGACTTGGATGTCATCCATCCGGACATCTTTCATCCATTAGGGTAGATTAGGGTTTGGAGGGGGTAGAGAGCCGCCCTCTTGGATTTGGAGGCTCATTCTCTTCTCTTCTCTGGGTATGTGTGTGTGGAGCTCAAGGGGTGTTAGAGCTAGAGTATAGAAGTGTGGTTAGGGAGTTAGGATCTGAAGCTAATGTGCGGATTTGTAGTTGTAGTGAGTACGGGAGAGGTTTGTGAAGGCTTGAGGAAGAAAAACATGAATTGGATACTACTTCTTATGTGTTTGTGTTAGTGTTGTGAATGTGTGAGTAGATCTTTTTGTTAGAAGAGTATTTGGATGCAACTTGGTTGTGGGTATTGTAGATCTGGCCAAAATACACTAGATCTGGTATGGATCTAGCTCGATCTACAAAACCCTGACCAAATCTAATGTGTTAGAGTTAGAAACAAGTCTGGATTTGTTGTGGGTATGTTTTGATTTGCTGTAATTGAGTGCGGAAACTTCAGATCTGTGTGTTAAACGTAAGAAAAACCACAGAAACAAAGTCCCAACGAACCCTGAATTCAGATTTAGATTCAGATCTAGGTCGATTCTAAGGTTTAAGACTCAGTAAAAGTCCTATTTCAGACTTTTGTCTACTGTCCTGAAATGTCAGTTTGATGGAGCGTAGAAAAGATTGTCTTTCACCTAATCTTTGGATGAAATCCCCCTTTAACAGCGACATCCAAATGGGAAACTGTGGAATCATCAGGGACGTGTGGTGTGAGAATTGGGAGAGGCCACTGATCTTGACCTTCGCAATGCGTTGCAATCGGAAGAATTCTTCGAAGGGAGCTGGATTCCTCCATCATCCTTATCTGTACAAAGAATTTTGTACTGCATCTTTGGCAATCCATCTGAGCCCTTGTAGAACTTGAATTGCTGACCCTTTGTGTGACCCGTAAGGGCCTCTTTGCCAATGCACAAATATCCTTCTAAAAAGCCCTTGAAATCGGGCACCTCTTCAATGAGGTGTGGAATAACTGGCATTTTCTCAGCATCCATGAATGATTTCATCAAGAGTGGGATCGTTGGATAGCTATTTGACTTGAGTTTGGAACTCCATCTCCCGGTGGACTCTCTAAGTCCCGAAGTAACTTCGCAATGGATCCAACAGTGTGGTTCGAGTCGGTGGGGAAGATGTCAAGACTATAATGGGCATAACGAACATCTCCATGTCCATGCGCAATCATTCCAGTTACGGCCACAGGGAGTTTCATGAAGGACTCCGTTGCTTTATTCTTGTGTGAAAAATGAAGAGATGCGGTTTTGCTATGATCCATTTTATCATGGATGATGCACACAACCTCATTAGGTTTTTCTTCCGAGTTCTTGCTGTTCCCATATTATAAAATACAATGAGTCTGTTGAGAGGCCTGATGTAACTGCAATTTGACTTCCCACATTTTGTATGAGGAGGACCCCCGTGTACAAGCCTTCTTTAATTGCTTGAGTTGGTCGCATCTTTCGCAGCGAGCAAAGTTGTCACTAGGCTTCTTCGTAGAGTATTGTTCAAATTCGGAGCTCCGAATTTGACTAAGACTTGACAAAGATATTGGTTTGAGGCCAAATCTTGAATTCACCTCATTCACTTTGGGCAACACTCCACTCCATTGAAAAGAGGCAGGAAGGTGCTTGGAGACAACCTTCTCTCCAATGCCAAGTATAGTAGTCTTATTAGGACTGTCATCGGCAGCATCATCAAGTATATCATGCAGAGTAGCAATTGCCTGAAGGATATGAGTCCGAGGCTTCTTTGAACCAATATTGTCGTGTGCCCCTGCCTGCATCCCATCCTTTGCCTCTCGTTTGTACCGGTAGAATGTGGCTCGGCTAACCCCCATTATAGTACACCATGCATTTTGGCATACATCAATTCCATCAAGCGTCATCACATGGTTCCCATTGGAATCCATGTGAATCTGCCTCTGTACATGAAGCCAAACATGTTTTTGAAAGAAAACACCTCCAATGTCATGGTAAACTTGGGAGCGAAGTACAGAAATTGAACACCGTGGAAATCGTTGAGTACAATTTCTTGGACAACAGACGGTACTCGCAACGGAGTTGATCGATTGTGAACAAAGAAGTACTACCTTCTTTGGTGGGGAAGGACCCTCTACCCTCTGACGAGTGGTTTCATATTGTCGAACGCCTACTCTAGGTCCACGACGAAATACTTTAAGAGCTGCATTGAAAATGCTAGTTTGCTCTTGGTCATACAAACTCACATTACAAAGAAAGACCTATCGAGTTGGCCAAGCTCGGAGGGCAAATATCCAATTCAATGGAATTTCATTCTAGTCTAAGCATTCATCGATTAGAATCGCTACATGATCATCTCCAAGTGGCCGACCACCAGTTTCAGGAACAAATCCAGAATCAACACTCTGGCAAAGTCCAATTGCAACATCAGCCCCAGATGTGTTTCGAAGGATGACGCGCTTTGAGAACCACGATGCGCGAGGAATACCCTGACATGCAGCAACCCCTGGAGGTAAGGTAGGTGGAACTCGGACTATACCATCATATGAGCATTCTTCCATCTTCAAGATATCACAATGAAAAGGACATTGGATTAATTATCCAAAAAAAATCGACAAATAAGTAAAGGACGGCTCTAATGAGAGGAGATAGACATAAATAAGATATAGCTATCCTCGACACGAGGATAATTCCAGATATTGAATGTATGAACACTAAATTAGGGGAATTATCGATAATACCACACTCGGGAATAACAACACACTGTTGATTTTAACTCGGAGAAAACACACCAAATACGCACTACACTTCGAACGAAGATCAGCGTTCAAAAATAAGTTATCACCATTCGGATTGGATAAATTATCTAAATTATTGCAAAATTGCATCGATCCAATTTCTTGTTAAATTATCATGACAGACACCACTAAGCCTCACCGTGACATCCTCGACCCGAGGATAATACTGCGAATGATTACTGTAAAACAGAAGTGTTAGAATGACATAGGCATTTCCCACCTCACTGTCTACACTAAACATTACTCTAAGATGATATTGAACTCGAAGTAAGTTATCCTCGACTCGAGAATAACCATCATAAATTTAGTGGTCCATTATTTGAATATCACAGTTTTGATATCCTCGATTCGAGGATAACACACATGAAGGATTTTCCACACATTATGGGCAAAGACTGACGTGACCCAAACCATGATTCAGCTGATGAATTCATGATTTAGTCATTTTGGTTTCATCGATTTCCTTCAAATCAACATCGATTATTCTCGAGTCGAGGTTAATTGTTTTTTCAATTTTAGTCGCCAATTCTTACAGTACTTTACACTTTGAAGATTTAATAGTATTATTCTCGAGTCGAGGATAAACCTCATAGGTAATGTCTCATATGTAATGAATTTGATTCGATTATGTGAGTTCAAGTTATCCTCAACCCGAGGATAACAGTGCTACAGTGTATCCATAATATGCGGAGTGTCACAAATAGAGATTTAGTTTAGAGACGAACAAGAACCGCTGAAGAGGTCAATATCACTGAATAACGTGTGATGGGGAGACTTGTACTCTTGCTCAGAAAGTAGAGGAGAAAACCTTGAAATGTCCTATGCGACACAGGCAAATAGAAAATGAAAATGATTTCAACCAACCAGCAAGTAAAACAACCACATAAGAAGTACAGCCACACTTACACTCCTGCCCTAAAAAACAAACCAAAACATTCGTGTCCCCAAAAATGACCTGGAAAAATAATAACCAGTTCAGTATCTTATTGAGGAGAGGCAAGAGCTGAAGCACAGAAGTGGAAGTAGAGGCGAGGCACAGAGAGCTTCAGAGAGGGAAGAGTTGGAAATGAGTATTTCCAGGGGTAAGTCAGAATGTTGTGATGGACTTCGGTGCACAAGAAATGGAGGTGGGCGGGAAACTTGAAAGACTTTTTCTAATGGTTGCATTTTTGGGCGGGAAAACAAAGTATTTTTGTCACATCTTTTATGGTGACCTTTTTAAGTTGTCGAGTCACTTCAATTTAGGGTTTCAACCAACCCGAATAAGACAAAATGAGATTCGTTTTGACAAAATCGGATGTTAAAATGAATGAAAAACTGTAAGTCATATTCGGTTTCCTATGTTAAAAAGTAATAAAAAATAACAAATATCTGCTAAATTAGTTTTTTAAAAATTGTTTTAAAAAAAAAACTTTATTAAATCAAAATCGATTTAAAGAAAATAACTCTTTGAATATTACAAGTTTTAACCTATATAATTTGTTTTAGTATTGTTTTCAAATAAGAAAATTGGAAAATTTAATTTTGTCTAAAAAAAATTGTATATTCATTAAAGCTTTCTTCGTTTCATTGATAAAAATTTGATTTTTTTATCAACTTCTGATTATATTTAAGTAAGTTGATAAATGTTTTTGGTCACACACAAGAAGAAGAAGAACTCTAGTTCGAAGGGCGGCGTGAATAAAGTGTTTTTTTGATCCACCGCTAAGTCCATGTCCACCAGACTTATGTCACATACATATTTGTTCTTCAAAGTTGACGAGGAAGGGGAAAAAATATTAAAATTTGTTCACAATCTTTAAAAATAAGTCGAACCTATTTTAAACTAATTCATGCAATTGGATGACTTTCTAATTAAAGGTTATCCTTGATTCGAGGATAAGTTTTCCAATTATAATTAGTAGTGAATTGCAAAGTATAGAAAATTAGAAAATGGTATAAAATTATTATTTAAATCACCAAACTGTATAGTGAAATATGAGGGGAATTCGAAAACTATTCATGGCACTGTCTGTAATTCTTTATGTCTTTTTATCTTCTAACTTAAGTCTTATTGTTTTTCTTATAATTTCTTATAAAAAACTATTATTAGTAAATCAAATACATGTAGTTTTCTTTAAGAACGATTGAAATGAAATTCATTGGTTTCGTATGTTTGTATCGTGGATTGTAAGTTGTAAGAAATTGTTAATTGACAATTGCAACTTTAAATTTGAAAAGCAATTTGTGGACCACTTTGAAAAATCAAATGCAATGTCAACTTAAAAAAAAAGGATTTGACGTATAATATGTACATTTCTTTTAAATTGTATAAGTTAAGTATATTATAATTCAATTTATCAAGTCATATTACATGAGGTTTTTAAGTAGGATGATAAATGTTTTATGTCACACACAAGAAAAAGAAGAACTCTTGTTCGAAGGGCCGGTGTGAATAAAGTGTTTGTTTGATCCACCACTAAGTCCATGTCCACTGGACTTATGTCACACACATATTTGTTCTTCAAAGTTGATGAAGAAGAGGAAAAATGATTAATTTTGTTCACAAACTTTGAAAATAAGTCGTACCTTAAATTAGGTTGTAAGGAAAGTTATAAATAATATTTATTTATTTTTAAACAAAAAAAATCTTGAATACAACTTAAAATATTTTTTAAACGTTCAAGGTTGAAATTGCTCTAGAATCTAAACCAAGCAGTCTCTACAATATATCTTCAGAAGAATAGTACGAAAGAACACCAAACAATTCTATAAATCAAATTATCAATCAATGGAAAAATTAAATGTAAGACAAAGAGAAATTATATAGAATCAAAATATCACATGCAAATTTTTAAAACAAATAAAGTTATGACAAATACAAACTTACATTGTACTCTTTTCTGTACCATTGGAAGAAAGAAAACTATAAAATGATATCAATAATCCTAAATGTCATATTGTTATAAACTTGATTTTAAACACAACCAATTGTTGTTAACTCATTCCAATTTTAAAAAAATACATACTCCATAATACTTTTATAAAAACTATAATGAAATGTTTTTATAAAATATTAGATGAAATTACTATTATAATTTTTAATCTTAGTGGTTAATGATAGGGAAAACCTCTTCCCAAGAGGTGTACCTCTTGGATGTTGAGTAGAATGACTAGCTTGAATTTGTAGCATTCTTGGCCATTACCATAGCAATTCCTTGCCAGAGGAAGATTGGAGTGAGCCCTAGCTTTACGTGAAAGTTGATGACTTTTAATGTTGTAAGAGTATTTATTAATATATATAAATTATTGAATTTGCATATGTAGAGTCTTTTGTGTGACTTGAGTCATATGTATAATTACAATAATATGTGATCTTAATTGAATAAATTTGACATTGTGTTTTCTAAATGCAAGTGCATGCATTAGGTATTAATTGTGGATAAAATTCCTATGCATGAATGCATTGTATATTTATTCTTCATGGAATAAGTTAAGGAAATACCCAAACTACTAAGGTGGTGTCTGTAACCTTATGTGTCTTGGAGCATTAATCATAAGTGTGAAGATTAATGGAGATGATACGAAATTAAGTAACTTAATGCATGTGGAGTGTGGGGCATAAGTACATAATAGGATCTCAAGTGTGAGTTAGCATAACTTGAGTATCTTAAGAATATGAGTGGTCCATATTTTTTAAATTGAGACATTTCAATAAGCTTGAGACTTCGATTCCTACTGCTATCAACTTCAAAGTCACTCATTTGAGACTCTAAAATGTATCAATTTAATGAATAAGAACTCCAGGAGTTCTTATTCATGTTGATGCAATTTATGCAATAAACATCAAGAGTGGCATACCTTGATGCATGGCAAAGAATGTCATATGCATACATAAATGTAGCATTAAGTCTAGCCTTAACGGGAGGGATTCTTTAAGGTAGGTTAAGTTGTGAGTATTTAAAATAATCTATCATAAGAGAGTAGGTAAGGAACAAATCCTAAAGGAAGACTTAAGAAAGAGCTTGGAAACTTAAGAATCTTAAGTCCTAGTTTGGATAACATAAGCTTATGAAGATGAAGACCTTAATAAGTACAAAGTGACCCTTAAGGGCTAGGACTTAAAGGTTGTATGGGCGACAACATGGGATATCATTTGCATTCAGTGAGATGCACTCCCTGCTAAAATGGTAGTCTTAAGTCTGAAACTTAAGAACACAGTTTAAAGGTTGATTTGGTCTAAACTGATCGGGTTCTTAAGGGATCAGTCATAAGTAAGAGTGTAAAGTGTTTAAGAACCAAAAGACGAAAGGATGTGTCTTTAAGAACATGGAGTCGACCATGAGTGAGGTCTTCAGTAATAGTCAGATATCTTAAAGACTAAGTGGTACAAGAAATTATAGAATACTGTACTCTTAAAGGGTTAATTGTGGATGAGTGGACTTAAGTAGAGACTTAAGAGGTGGATTTGTTAAGACTTAAGTTAACTTGTATGTGGATTCCTTAAGACCAACCCTTGTATTAAGAACATGATCACGTGGATTGAGTGGACTGACGCGAAAAGTGAAACGATTTTCCTGAGATAAGACTTTGAATTATTAAAAGCCTTCAATTACGAACCAATGCAATGAGATTTAATGGGATCTTCCATTAGCCTAGTGTGGTATATGTTCAAGAGTTAGTGGCATAAACACCAACTGAAAAGGACTAATGTTTCTTTTTAAGGCACGAGAGATCCTTTGGGGTTATACTTTGTGGGTGGATCCCTTAATAGTGCTGCTAACAGCCCTAATTACCTAAAATATAGATAGATAACCTTAAGAATTAACCAAAATGATAGCTTTAAGTACACAACTAAGCTTTAATTACTTAAAAATAGGCGTAAGATTATCCCCTTAACGAATCCTATGAGGTGTGCGTATACCTGGGTGTTTTCTTAGTGGTGAAAAATCACTCTAGAAGGGGATTTCTTGAGTTTGGAAAATTTCTTATGATTCAAAAAAACTATTTTTTTCTTAAACTTTTATACTCTGTTTTCCTTAGTCACAGGTTTGTTGAGGTGTTTTTATTATGTTTCTTGGATTTGTGGTTCAAAAGTGAAAAATATAGACTCCGCGCAGCTCCAAATTCTTCATAGAACTTTCTGTTGACATTTAGATTATTCACACATAATAAGGAACTAGAATCATGCTTAACATGATGGTAATGCATTTAGAATCCCATTAATAGTGCAAGTATTTAACAACAGAAGTCAAAGAACTTTGTTGATCCACTGAATCAGCCTTTTTTTTTGGCGTAAAATAACCAATAGGGGGAAAAAAATTCTTAAAATGAAATATTCCGAAGAAAAATGAAAAATTTGAGATTACACATCGCCAAAATTCCATCAATGGTCGTTGCCATGTTGCCATATTGCCACTAATGAACAACGGGGACTCCATCTTTTCGCCAAAAAGGATGTACAAATCTATGTTGATAGAGATGAAATCTCCGAAATGAATATTTCTGGCAAAAATTTAGTTTTGTTTGGATTGAGGAGAAAGCCAGAAGTGCTTCAGCTCCCTGGCCTCTACAGCCACTGTGGAGATCCCACTCAAACTAAAAAAAAAATACTGCACAAAATGCAGAGAAGAAATCTTTCAATCCATGCGGTCAATGTCAATGAAGTTTTGTAAGTTCAGTATTTGGTAATGATTTATTAAAATCATACAGTAAAATTAGGAAATACAAGTATTTGTTTCCTTCATTACTCATTGCACTATAATCAACAGTTTAGAAGGGATTTTGGTGTGAAATTGACGAGGAATTTTTATAACTCTTTAGTAATATTGAAGTATTTTGAAAACGTTAAGTGGTTCTACAAAGGTAGATAAGCCAGGAGATAGTTGACATTAAAACTTACTTGAAGTAAATTAGAGTCATCAAAGTACAAATGCTAAATGCTTAATCAATCTCAAACAACGGAGACACTGCAAAATCGTAACAAGTTTGCGTTAAATAACAATTTTTGAAGAAACTATATGAAAATTATGTCGAAGTCTTCAAACTTAATTTATAATTCTTTAACTTTCCATTCATTTTGACTTTAATACAGAGAATATTCATCTCAAAGAGGCTTAAAATAGAAAAAATTAATGGGAATGTAAACCTCTTCTACAATATATAACTCAAACAAACTTCACCAAGATTAAATAGATTAGACTTAAATAAATATTCATAAGTTTTAAATATGATGTGCATTTGAAAACTATTCACGGATCATGGTGTCTGTACTTCTTTATGTCTTTTTGTCTTGTGACTCAAGTCTTATTGTGTTTCTTAGGATTGCTTATATAAAACTATAGTAAATCAAATACATGTAGTTTTCTTTAAGAACGACTAAAATAAAATTTAATTGGTTCGGTATGTTTGTATTGTATATTATAGGTTCTAAGAAATTGTTAATTGACAATTGCAACTTTAAATTTGAAAAGGAACTTGTGGACGACTTTGAAAAATCTAGTGCAATGTCTTTATAATCATAACTGATTACAAACATACAATTTACATCATGAAATTGACACATATCAAAACATAAAAAGACATATTAATGTAGTTTTATCTAGATCCACTCAAAGAGTCCTAATTTGATGAACAATGACTATAAAAAATGTTTACAAAGTTTCCATTTAAAAAATATTTGGCTTTGAAATTTACAATACAATAGTAATGAAAAATTAATATTATTAACAATGTTTTAAAAAATTAAATTTTTTAAAATACGTTTATGTCAAGTAAAATTTTTATGAACTTCCCAAGAAACTAATTTAGAAAACTTTTTCATCATGCAAGAGTATGCCAAAGTTGGTAGTTTTAAAATCATTCTAAGTACAATCAAATTGACGGATGAAAACGTCCCATATTCATTCCAATTCACGAACATCCATCAACCAAAAAGTAAATTGAAGCATCGCGTTATTTCGGTATAGTTTCTAAATTAAACATAATTGGACATTCATTTACCGCGACGCTTTAAATTTTGGTTTGGTTTGGTCTCGTAAGTAGGTGAGAAAGTTGAAGAGCCGCCAATTCGTTCACTATTTCAAGAGCGAATTAGGACGTGACACCTCTCACTCACTCATTCTCTCTCTCTCTCTCTCTCTCTCTCTCTCTCTCTCTCTCTCTCGCACTTTTCCAACACAGTTTTCCTCTCTTCTCTCCCTCTCTCTTTGCTGGGCTTCCCCTGCTTGTAAGCGTGTGCGTGAGCGTGTGAGGGTTTGTGCGTGAGCGTGTGAGCGTGTGTGCGTGAGGTTGTATAAGCGCGTGAGTGTGTTTTTGTAGTTTATTGTGTAAGCGCGAGAGTGTTATGTTGTGTGAGCGCGTGAGGGTTTTGAGGTTGTGTGAGCGCTTAGTAGTTGTGAGTGCAAGGTTGTTTGTGCACTGTGTTAGAGTGTGTGTTGATTGCCTGCGAGTGGGTGCGAGTGTGTGTGACGTCTGTGGGTGTGAGGTGTGTGGCCATGTGGTGAGGAGAGGTGTGTGTGAGTGTGAATCTTTGTGTGTGAGGTGATGTGTGTGATTGTGAGCACGTGTTTGCGTGAGGAGTGTGTGTGTGAGGGTTTGGTAGTGATTTGCAAAGATTTGTGATTGGTAGTGATTCGCTTAGATTTTCAATTGTAAAGGTTTTGGAGGTTTAGACTGTCTCAGCTAGGGTTTGTGTCTCAGTAAGGGTTTCGATTGACATTGAGCGAGGGTTTTCTGAGGCTTTGCTGTGAAAGAAACCCTAATTTATTTCAGCTTTTTCACACATCGATTGTGCACGTCAACTTCATTCAGATTCAGAGCTTACCTTGGTTGTATTTGCAGACAGTCGAAGTAAGTAAATGCTACCTTTCTCAATTCTGCATTCCGCGATTTAAGCTGCATTTGATTTTGTGTTTATAACATTGTATATATGCGTGAGTGGAGAATTGACTGACACCATCGTTTGTAAGTATATTGCTAATATGTATGTTTGTTTACTTGTTTGTCCGCATTAACATTGCAATGAACTGTAGTTGGTAAAATCGCAGCCATAATTGGGAACCGTTTATCCTCGATCCGAGGATAAACTTGTTGTCATGGTTCACTGGTAAAATAAAAGACGTCTAAAAAAATACTGTTTATCATTGAATGTAATAACCTTATCATCGACCCGAGAATAAATACAAGAAAATAAGATGACAAGAGTAAAGTATTCTCGAGCCGAGGATAAACTGATTGAAATTCAATGATAAATAGTACCTAAAATCTTCCATAATGTTTAGCAGTCAAGGAAATTGTATGTGTGTAGAGCCAAAATGACAAAAATAGTTTTTTTCCGAAAATTAAGTGTAAAAAGGGTTGTAGATATATGAAGAATTAAAAAAATAATGATTAAGTCTACACTTAGTAGTTAATTAAGTGGAAAATACCTATTCATATCCAAGAAATAGGAAATAATGGGAAAAGGGTTGAACTTGCACCCTTTGGGAAGGGTGTGCCCTTTCATATCTAGATATGAATAGATGTGAGGATTTAGTGGAATTAATCTCAATGGTTAATTATAGGCAAAACCTCTTTCCAAGAGTTGTACCTCTTGGATGTTGAGTAGAATGACTAGCTTGAATTTTTAGCATTCTTGGCCATTACCTCGAGTGAAGACGGAGTGAGCCCTAGCTTGTGAATGGAAGCTAGTATGAGAGATCTTATGGTTGTAAGACTCTTTTTTATTAACCAAGTATTGTTAATTACTTGTGTTGTGTTGAATTGTGATTATAATTATGTGTGATTGCATCATAATAAGTCTTGATTGTGAGTCAAGTACTATGCATAAATGCAATACATTTGAACTTCATATAATAGATTAGAACAATACTCTAATCATTGTTAATTGATTATGTGACATATTGTACTTTATAATTAAAGCATAATTAAATATGTGGAATTAATGTATCATTGAATTGTACAATGTGATTGAATGAACCATGCATAAATACCTTTAAGTTGATGTGATAGTAATTAGAGGTATGCATGGAAATGATGGAGGATCATCATGAGAATTAGAATGTTATTTAACCGTTGGACGGGAAATAATAAGTTGGAGTCTTAAGACAGGAAGTGTTGATTTAGTCTAAAATGCACGGATTAGATAAATCTTTATAAAAGCGTGAGTTTAGCATGTATTGCTACGGTCTTAAGGAATTGGACATTTTAAGTGATGTAGATCTTAAGTCTTTAAGCATTCCTTAAGCGGACGCAGATACAATCAGTATTCTTAAGACAAAGTGTGAATCTTCAAGAGAGGATTTCTTAAGGAATTGATACCTTTAAGGAGCGTCCTTAAGTATTTAGAGTCTATAGAGATAGGACAATCCAGTGGTAGTCAGTTTTCTTACAGCTGAGTGTTAAATCTTAAGGAAGACGAGCATGAGTGTAAATGTCGTCTTAAGACCTTAAGAAATAAGAGGTAGTTCTTAAGAATAGAGCGCGGGAAGTGCCTGTCTTAAGATTACTCGTAACTTGTGTGTGTTTTGTGAAACTAACACTTGTTTTAAGAACGTATCCGCACGGGCCGAGTGGACGGACGTGTAAAGAGGAGCGTTTATTGCATGAGGTAATAATTGGTTTATAAAAGAACTTAATTAAGGAACCAATGCATTGAGTTTAATGGAATCTTCCATTAGCCCAGCGTGGCATAGCTCTAGGAGTTGGGACACAAGCACAATCTTAAAAGGACTAATGTACCTTCATTAGGCACGAGAGATCCTTGGGTTTTAACTTTATATACCCCATAAGAGTGATGCTAACAACCCTACTTCCCTTAAAAATGACATTTAAACCTTAAATGTTCAATTAAAAGACAACTTAACCAAATATTTAGAGTCATATTACTTAAAACTAGGCGTATGATCATCCCCTAGAGCGAATCCTAATGACATTTGTGTGTAAGTGTGTAAGCTTGGGTGTTTTCTTGAAGTGGTAAATTTCCGCGTTACAATGTGATAGGAAAAGACGTCTGATTCAGTACAAATTGATTGAATTTCAACCAATTTATCATCGACCCGAGAATAAATACATTGAAATACCAAGACAAGATGTAACGTATCCTTGAGCCGAGGATAAACTGGTTGAAATTCAACGATAAATTGTACCGAAAATCATGGCATCGATAGAAACCAGTGAATGAAGGTGTATGAAATTAATGTATGTGCCCGTTAAACCTCAATACCTAGCATCACAAACTCTACCATTCTGATTCAATATATATCCTCGAGTCGAGGATAACTAGCCTCTATATCACTATACAATCAACAGGAGTCGAATAATGTATCATCGACTCCAGGATAACAAAATTCAGAAACCCTGAATTCCAACAGTTTTTATTTGATGTTATCCTCGACTCGAGGAAACAAGGACTTAGAACCAAATGTCATATGTCAGAAAGACGAATACTTATCCTCGACACGAGGATAAGCCCCAAAATGATATCTAATATCCCAGTGGTCATGCATTCTGCAGATGGCCAGTGACCCAATGGACATTGTCGACGACTATGATTATTCAGCGGAGGAGTACTTTATTGAGAGGTTCAAAAATCCTTTTGATCCGTCCCCCTTCATCGACGACGTGGTGGAAAACTATGGCACACTATGGGCGTTTCAGGATGTAGTGCATGCATGGTCGTTCTCCAAATCCGGGAAGTTTGTACAGATTACGATCAAAGTCAATGACAGTACCCCGTATGTGCTTCTGAACCACAAGGAGAGAGTGACCTTTGTCGAGCACCAACAAACCGAGTATATTGTGCTCGGAGTTTAGGCATTTGATGATGCCGGGGTTGATCTTCCCCACTGCCATTCCATTGTCGTCAAAGTGGGTTTAGATTACGGGCAATTTGACTTCTCGGAGTTGCTCGAATGCGTTGTTCGAAACGGGCAAGGATCGCTAAAGGAGGCGTTCGAAAAGTACTTGCCCTGGACGAACGATGATGTTGTGAAGGTCAATAGGCGATTAGTTCGAATCCATCAACTCCTTTCGGCATTCAAAACTCGGTGAGTTCCTGTCGGAGCCACTGCACGTCGTCGACCTCGCGCACTTGGTGCTGATCCTACCAATCTATCGGGATCATCTGCACCTCAAACATCCAGCCGTGCTCCGCCAAGAAGACCGTCGACAACGACTGCAACGGTTGGAGAGCCATCCTCAAAGAAAAGGAAGTCAACGGCTGGTGGAAGCTCCACCTCGACCATTACGCGGGCTGCGACTCCGAACAAAGCACGAAACGATCCGCATGTGGATTTTGAGGCGGTCATCGAGTCGCAGTGTTTGTTCTGGGAGGAGTGCAAGGGATGCTTCCCATTTGACAGTTCTACTTATGGGGTGCGAATCGAGCAGTGCGTAGTTGCAAAAGCCCAGTACGTCATTCGGGGAATGGAGGAGGGCATCGTGTTAAGCACCATGGACTTCCTTGTGCAACTTGGAGAAATAGGTCAACGCCAGAAAATTTGTGTGTGCCCAGTCGATGAGGATGGTGAGCCTCTTCAGCGGAAGCCTACGTCATGGGACGATATCAAAAAGGGCAAGTTCATATTGATCAATGGACAACATAGCGTGGAGGCCTCCAGGCGTCTGCAAAACGTTGAGAAGTGCAGTGAAAATCAAAAGAATGTTTTGCAGCGATGGGATGCGTATGTAGTTTGGTCGACAAATCCTCTGAAGTTGCAGAGGATATCCAAATTCTACAACGACACGAACTATCTGGACCAGGCTCAGCCGACATGGGGAAATCAGATCTTGAGTTGCAGAAGAATTTGGCTCAACTTAGGACGACCAAGCTACTAGCAAGAAGAGGGCGCAACTCGCGGCAATGCCACAGTTTTCGACCAGGAGAAGTATTCGGTAAGCTATCATCTCTGAAAGTATCCTCGAGTCGAGGATAATTATCGATACTTAAGAACTTGTATATTCTTTCTCCTGCACGTTGTCTTCTTTTTTATTGATTATGTTTAGTAACTGACATATGTGGGTTCCCTGATATGCAGTTATTCTGCCAACTTATCGTGAACCGCTTCCAAAACATCCACCCCACGAAGGAAGGTGTGAGCCGCAAAAACGGCTCACGGTGACGAATGGGTCACACAACGTATGCATTGTGGTTAGAAGGAAGTAGAAGTGGGTTATCCAATTGGATTAGCTCATAATTTTTGACCAAAATGGCTAAATGGCCTTTCCATTCACTAATTCCTTAAATAGGAGCCACTTTATGGCAACCACGGATTTTATTAAGTTAACCAAAAAATAATTAGGAAGGAAAAAATGAAGAGAAGATTAGGAAAAATGCCCAATTCAACTATTTCTGGACTATGAGGTGAATTCTGGACTAAGGACTAAAAGAAAGATCCTGAGATGTTCCTCATAAAAGAGAGTGAAGTGTAAAAGCCGAGGAGTTTCGAGTACTTTTCAAGCATTAAATGCATCACCAATGACACTTATGAAGGAAGAAATGGCTAGAGCGACCAAATTTGAATTTAGACAATACGTGAGTCCGGAACATGCAGCCGGATATCTCCGGGTGAATATGAAAGTGGAAACCAGAAGAAGAACCGAGTCCTGAAAACAGAAATTAATGGACATACTGTACATCACAAATGTGTGGTTGGGAAACATGTGGTAGGGAAAAATGGGACAGAGATGCGGACAGAAATTACTCGCAATTGATAGAACACGCAACCGGATATCTCCGGATGAAATCAGAGTAAGAGTCCAGTACTAAACTGTTTCATTATAAGAAAGTGTCATACAATATATCAAGGGTAGCCGTTGATAAGAGGCGCGTGTAATCTACGGAGAATCGAATCAACTATTCTAATTTTAGTGCTTTACAGATGCCCTCTACCCGTCCTGTATGGTATCTCCCATATGTTAGATAATGAACTATAGCTTTTCTAGGATTCTTGAATGGATCTAGATCTGCAACAACAACAAATTTAGGCCACAAATAATGCCTTGTTCTAGGATTAAATGAGGCCTTCTTAAAGATGTGGAGAAACCTAACATAGCTGGGCCTTCGAGTCTGTTTGCTGGCATAGCAAAAAAGAATATTTGATAAGATGTCTAGGGGCAATAACACTTGGGCCGCCTCCATGAACCTATCTGGACGCATAGGAGACCAGATCCCGACATTGAAATACCGCAGTAGTATTCGAATAACATCTGCCGTGTCATCAAAGGAAGGCGGCTGCGCGGATCGGGACTCGGCTGAGTCAAGGACCTCGTCCGAGCAGAGAGGACCACGGAGAGATATGATTATGACCTGCGAGATAGATGGCACGACCATAGAATTAGAAATTGAACATTGAAAAGAAGAGAAAATATGGTAGGAGGAACTCAAGTCACATCCTAGATCGGAGATCTCCGGGTGCCCCTCCCAGACCAACGTTCTGCAGTGGAAATGGTCAGGAGAATACTCAATAGAGTTCACAGATATTAAGAGTGAAGTTTGGGGGCGAGACACCAACAATAACAAATAAAATGAAGGACCTCAACAAATAACGTTACTAACAAGAACATTTGTCTTCAAAATTGAAAGGTCAAAATCCGACAGACATTCATGACGAAACATTTACAAAGCATAGAGTTAATACTATCCAGTATATTTCATTGTTCTAAGGCGCCGAAATTATGCCCTTCACCACGGAGCGAGCCTGAGTAGAATTTTTGTCTACTAAATCACTGGCAAACTTCAATTGATTCCGTCTAACAAAGTCGGGAACATCCTCATTTGACGCTAGCAGTCCCGAGAGCCATGGGAGAAACATGGTGGTCAACCAGGCTTCACCCAAATTCCCAGTCCATGATGGCGGATGAACTGCGCTGAAGGGATCGTTAAGGATGTTCTTTAGTGGAGTATCGTCCATAAGCAAGACATCCTTAGGAGATGTGGGCGACGCTTTGCTATTATAATTGTCAGGTCCTTTAGGAAAATTGGCTTCTTTGGATGAGATGGAAGCATATATGATGTTTTTGTGCAATCGGCCTGTGTCAGGATTCTGGCGCCTTCCGGAATGGTAGCACCTTTCTTGTGCAACTCCTTGATGATATCCACAATATTCTTTTCCAATACACTGCTCCAGAATGAGACAGTAGCCTTCTCTCCCACGAAGTTCAGGATTTCAGTGGAACCAGGCCTTACTTTGATGTCTCTCGGTTGTCCCTGTTTAAATTCCCCCCTGTGCACAAGAACTCCATTTAAGTCAAACACGACATGATAAATCCGTTGTTGTGTTACCTGATCCTCGATTGGAGGCTCTCGGACGATCGTCGTAAACTTCTTCAGACCTGAACCCAAAATACGAGTACGTCGGCTGAGATGAGGAACTTGTACAGCTTAGAGAAATTGCAAAGATACATATAAAAGTGTTCCGCACTCAGAACCTAGAAATGCTGGATGAAAGAATGAACACTATATAGATGATGGCACGTAAGTATGAATGTCCATATTAGGCACCTGGGACAGTAGGTGTAGTATCCCTAGAAGTCTGAGCTACACCAGCGACTTCAGCAGTCTGTGCGAGGTTTCTGCCACCGACATCCTTCGACTGTGTTGATCCGGCCGACACCTGAATACCAGTAATGTAGTGGTAAGAACACGGTCTGCAGAGAGTGCACTGTCTTGAGAACAATCAAGAAGGTTTGATGGACAAGTAACTGTTCACCTTATCTTTCTGGGCCCTTGTCCGAACTGTAGGCGGAGGAGGAGGAACTTTAGGCACAGGATTCTTCGCGATTGCCTTCTTCTTCTCTTTTTGAGCTAGCTGCCCGTGGCTCCGTGGAGGGCTGCGCGGAGGGCTCATAACCTGTAATTCACGCAATGTTTGTTGCGCCGATGCCTCATCGATCGTGTGATCAGTGTCACGCAAAGTCCTCGGCAGTCTTGGACACAACCTCTACTTCAGGACGCGTCGTGAAAGGGTTGTCCAGCGGGAGATCTCCGGGTGCTCTGTGGGTGTGGTCGAACTCCAGGCGATCGGACATTGCCGTGTCATCGTCCAGATCTGGCGGAGGAGAACGTTGCCTATCGGAATGCGAACTGGTTTCCATTTGAGAGGGACGCCGTCTACCGTCCAGAGTAGAGTCGCTTGTTGAACTAGGCGAGGCACGCCTGACAGCAAGATGTGGTTCATCATCGTTTACCTGCAATGGGTCGATTGGGGTGCCCGCACCGATGATCCGAGCGGCTGTAGCCAAGGACTCGAGTCTAAAATTGGGAACCGCTGATGAACTTGGTTCATTCCGCACATCAACATCAAGCATCGTGGCATCAGTCGTCTGCGTCACATTGACGAAGTCAGTGTGGAATACATTAAGACGCAATACGAAATAAAACGGTATCATACACCCGGAGATCTCCGGTTCAAAGTTGTCCGAGTCTACCGGGGGAACTAAAAATAAACATGGCAATGATAAAGACGAGTCCTAAAGAATGGAGGGCATCCGAATGGAATAAACATCCGGAGATCTCCGGGTCAGGTAGTATCCGTAGGCGTTATACCTCGCCGGTATAATTCATCCTCGACATAGCCCGTGTTTGAACCCCAGCGCCTTGGGTCGACTTAGTGATGTCAGTCTCCACTAACTCCTCAGGATTGGGGTCGGTAACGTCAGCTAAGATATTCAAGTGGAATTTGAATATTTGTTCTGCGTAGGATTCGGCATTTACTTTGGCATCTTCGCTGTTCACAACCTCGAGGACCCGCGCGTCGTGAGTCTGCAAACCAAAAAAAAATTAGGACGGCGATATCCAATTCATATAACTGTATGCGGACCGGAAATCTTAGACATTGGATTGCTTGGGAAGGATGTCTTGCTTACCAAGCCGAGGTATGTAATATGTGGTCCTCCATGAACATTGACGACCACCATACCCTCTCTGATGTATCCCGTGAACAGCGAATCGAGGACCGAGATCCTCAGCTGTGGGACACCGGTTTGCTTCCAACGCTGGATGGTTTCTTTATGTTGAGCGGTTGAAAAGAAGGCCGACATTTTTTCGGGGTGGCCTTTGAAGAGCCTCTTGAATGACTGAGCAGGCGTCTCGCTTGAATCGTATTCATACAGGAATACGCAGTATACTGTCTCCTCGACCCCAATTACTAGAACCGGAAATCCATCACCAGGGTGGGGGAAGTAGTAGACGACATGCGTTGCCCACAATTTTACCTTGCCTCTGGACTCTCTCTGCTGAAGACTGATGTACCTCTTTAATTCAACAAATCCTGCGACGTCAGTGATAAGAACCGACGGTGATCTGACCCTCGTCCGCCCGTCCTTCGTGTCCACTTCGAGATGGTCGAAAATCGTTCTGAAGTCAAACACATCTAGCACCTGTGCACGGCATATGTCGTCTTTAACGCGGTAAAGGAAAAAGAAGTAAAAGTGAGGGTCAGTGACGTTACGCCACTGCTGAATGTCCGGCATGATAAGTACTTCGGCGATCTCGCCTCCTCTGTCAGGCATAACCCTGCAGGTGTATTTGGAGTCGAACAGGGACGTATCATCCGTGGGTGTGGCCTCGGCAGCATCTTCAATGATGTGTTGACTCCAAATGGACACGAGGAAGTCTGGAGTGGGGTCGGTATCCTTGTTTACCGCCTTCAGTCGACCCTCAAGCCAAGCTTTACCCTTGGCAGAGTGATTAGCGGTGTCGACCCAGGACTCGAGCTGGACCCTTCCAATATTCCTCTCTTCGGCAAATGCGTCCCACTGCTCCTTCGTATATGGGACGAAGTCAGCAGACTTCGAGGGAAGGGGGTGCGACTTGTATTTAAGCATCAGTTCATTCTTCATTGCACGGACTCTCTTCTCTCTGTTCGCCGCGTTTTCGAGAGTCTCCGCGTGCCCTTTCATAGTACCTTGGTTTGCCGCTTTGGAGGACTTCACACAGACCTTCTTCTCGAGCACTAATTCAGCGAGGTAGTCTAGGTCTTCAGCGCGCATTTTATAAAGAGGCTTGAAGTCGTTCTGCACCAGAGGTTTCCGCTTCAGCTTAGCTGGGTCCCCCGTCTTCCCGTTGGAGTCTGGTAAGACTCCAGCGACGAACAGCCTGTCGATTCGGATCCACTTCTGGACCTCCGCATCATCCATCTCAAATAGAGGTGGGACCTTCGCGTCTTTGGGGTCTGTTTTACCGAGGTGTGTAAAAACCGTTGGCACCACTTGCCGTTGGAACGTCTGCAATGAAAAAAATTACAGGGTGTAAGCAGCCGGAGATCTCCGGATGATTGGTTTGGTTGCTGTGAGGATAGAGCACATCCACGGAATGAAAAATATTTTCAGGTTGAGAATGTATATTTACCGAGAATGCGTCAGATTGAGGACGACCATACAGTTGGGGGGCTGGTTTACCGAACTCAAACCACTTTACTCTGCACGTCTACAGCTGCTCAGTGAAACTCTGCTCCTTCCGCAAACCCGTCAGATCTTGGTTAAGAGCGCGCGAGAGCTCTAGCAGGGTCATGTCTCTGGGGTCCGGTTTTGTCCAAACCGGGATGATAGAGAAGTGGGAGATCTCTTCGAGCGTCCACGTTGCTGGCAATTCGTGTGACAGAACCTTGTGCGCCGCCACAGTATGCTGACCTCCGATAATGTAAAAGTGTGTCGAGTCCCTCAAGCAGTCCTCCTTCGTCGGCTTGGTCGCGAAAAACTCTACCTTACTTCCTTCAGGATTCTTCTTCAGTGGCAGGACTCGAATGTGAATCTCAGGTGCCGTGGCCTTCGAAGACGCGCGAACTGCGTTGATAATTCCTTCAAGCCGCTCTTTCTGGATGCCCCTGTATACTAATCCTCCAGGGGGGGCCCGGTGCAGCTTATCAAAATGAACGAGCTTCACGACATCCTTCTTCGTGTCAGGGTCTTCTACTGTCAAAGGCTTATTATTGTGTATGTAAACGTTTTTGAACGCGTCGTCGAGTACCTTACCAATTGCTTCCACTTCAGTCCGCTTCATTTTGGTGAGGTCAGCCTGTGTGAAGTTCGGGCACCTTTCGATCGCGAGGCCAGGCTCATCGGCCTTCGCTTTCTTCCCCTTTTCCGCCCGCGATGAAGAACCTGGGGTCGAAGTCTTCAAGGTGGTCTTGCGTTTTCTTGCGAAGGTCGATGCTGGTGTCAGAGACAGATTGGGAGTTGCGTCTGGAACGGGCATTCGGGACTTCTCTTGTGCTTCAGCCATCCACTTCCACTGCTCATTCACGTACTCCGGATACCACGTATCACCCGTTGGAGGGGCAAATAAAAAGTTCTCACTCTGGCAGGTCTCCACCATCTCATCCGAAATCTTAGATGATTCTAGGATCAAGCCGTATATATGTGGCTCGGTGGAGGAGTCCACGTTCTCCTGGACGATAACGAGACTGACCTCGTCATCAAGACCCTACAACTCGAGAACCTGGAGACCAATGTCGGGGTGACCCCGTTTGCCAATCCGAAGCTGAGGGACGAATTCCCAGGCATCGTCAGGGGTTTTAATGAGCTTGACGCTCCACTGGGTTATGCTCTTTCGGCAATTGTATACGTAGCCGACATTGTGTATCCCTCTGAAGACAAACTCAGGGAGCCAATACTCTACAAATGCCCCAAGTTTCCCGGGTCGACATTCAGTCGGAAGTGTGGTTGTCCACGAATCCCTGCAAGATGATTTTGAAAGAACAAGCACGCAGTTTAGAATCGATGCAATTGTCTGGTCAATAACAAGAATCCGAAACAAAATCACCTGACAAGTTCCTAGATGTTGAAACCATGAATCATGCTTCCAAATCTGTATCACAGTGCCAGCAGGGGACAATACCCGGAGATCTCCGGCTAATTTGGGGAAGTCGAGTGCATTCGACAAGGAACGAATCCTGGCTTCTCTGACGGGTCTATTTCTGACCTGAACCGGAGATCTCCGGTTAATGACCCCTCAACGCGAATTTCCACTGTTTCGATACGTCCGGAGATCTCCGGCTGCTTTCGAGAATAACTAACGCCTGTATAGGGTTTACATATTCATCTGATCGCTACATCATCCGGAAATCTCCGGCTGATTACTGGAACTCCGTATTTTCAGCCGGAGATCTCCGGCAGAAGCACGTACGGCACTTCGAAGCACTAATCGGATCATATCAGGACTCGAATATTTACATTCATTTACAGAGAGGTTTGACGTGTAACTCTTTAAGTTTGACATACTTAAATAACAAGTTACATAATTGAGAACATAAATATATGTATCAAATGAGCTCACACAATTATGTTATAACTCAACCTTACACACTAGAAGAAGAATCCGCTAATGTTTCGATGGAACGCCAAATTTGACGACTCTACATATACACATTGAATCGAACCAGACTCGACAGACTCAGTGAGGAAAAACACATTCAAACATTCCTGGAATTCCAAAATCATTCGCATATTCATGAATAGATATACAAATATGTTCACGGGACAACAAAAAACCAATCGACTATAGCCAAACAGACATCTGAATTCTAGTACGCAATTTTTGAGGTTTTTCAAAATCATTCAAGTGTTCGTCCACTCCGAAATAATAGAACTAATTCAGAACTCACTCAAAAAAAGGAACCCCACCTGGTCGCCCGGACTGAGCATAAACAGTTCAACTGTGTATACTTACCGGTTTCCATCCCACGCAGTCTCATTCCACGTCCCTGCTGTAGTCGCCATTTTGCAATCTCCTCCAGTAACTGCTCTGGATTAAAGCGTATACACAACTCTGCAGTACATAAGCATTCAACAACTCAGAACGACAAACTATACAATCTCTCAAATGCCCTAGAATGTATGGTCCAGTTCTGACATACATGAATTCGGTGGAATAAATTTCAACACTACATAAATTGCTCAATTACGGCCCTTCGAAACTGAATGCACAGAACACTAGAACCCTAAACCCTAAACCCTTATATTTCGCTCAAACGATTATCAACATCAGTACTATTCGACTCTCTCGAACCCTAATGAAGCTTACCGAACCCTACACCTGCTCCAGTGACGATTCTATGAAGTCCTGTGCAAATTCAACTGAAATTTCACTGAAAGCCATTTTTGAGACTTAACATACCTCTTCACTTGCCGAATCGGCGCACCCGTACGTCGTGGTCGTTCGTGTTGACGCCACCCTCAACCGCAACGTCGTTCACTCTTGGCTGCTGAACCTAGGCGCTCTTCAAATCTCTTCCTAACACATTCGCTCTCTTTCAGTCCTACTCTCTGACCTTCAGTCCATATCCAGTTAACAACCTCTCCACGGCACGCTCAATGTCCCTCACATAAATCAACACTCACCTCGCACACCAACGGCCTCTCACAGCGCATACGAAACTAACCTAATGCGTCGACGCCGACTCCGCAAACCAAGAAAGAAAACCCCTTCCACCACTTCCGCTCACTACCTTCGACATTACGAAGACAAAAGCCAAAAAAATCAAGAAATGGTTCATTCTTGGAGTTCCCAAAACGCAAAGAGGACAAGCTGGACGGCTCAAGGGTGTGACGGCTCATGATGACAGTGGGTGAAGTCAAAAATCAGCTGAAATGACGTACATGTACAACGTGTCCATTTCACAATCATAACATTGTCAATGTCGTGAGCATGCGTGAGAAGACGTATTGATACCCGGTTTCATGGGTATTAGATATGACTATAATAGATACTCGGGTTCACCGGGTATTAGAGTAATAATTATACTTGAATTTAAAACGACATTAGTGGAAAAGCTGAATCTCCCTTTCCGTTACTCTCCCTCCCTTCTTTCCCTCACTTGTTTTTCTTATTTTTGTTCTACTCTCCCCTCCTTCTCCATCTCCATCTCTTTTTTAATCTTGATTCTAATATTTTTTAGACTCCCCGTGATTTCAATAATTACACATTCTTAAATTAACTTACTACTCTAAAAAAATCCCTTACTCTCCCTCTCTTACTCTTCCTCTCTCTTACTCTCCCTCCCCATCTCTTTTTTACATTTGATTTTATTTTTAGATTCTCCTTATTACATATTCTAAAAATATAAACCACTCTAAAAGTAAATCTCTCAAGTCTCTCTCTCTCTTACTCTCCCTCCCTTACTCTCCCTCCTACATGTTTATTTATTTATTTTAATTTTACTCTCCCCTCCTTCTCAATCTCCATCCTTAGTTAATAATATTGAACTATTGTAATAGTATTTTTTAACTATCCTATTCTTTCCCTCACTTGTTTTTCTTATTTTTGTTTTACTCTCTCCCCCTTCTCCATCTCCATCTCTTTTTTAATCTTGATTCTAATATTTTTTAGACTCCTCGTGATTTCAATACTTACACATTCTATAATTAACTTACTACTCTAAAAGAATCCCTTACTCTCCCTATTTTACTCTTCCTCGCCCTTACTCTCCCTCCCCATCTCTTTTTTACATTTGATTTTCTTTTTAGATTCCCCTTATTACATATTCTAAAAATATAAACTACTCTAAAAATAAATCCCTCAAGTCTCTCTCTCTCTTACTCTCCTTTATGTCCCTTCTTTACTCTCCCTCCTACTTGTTTTTTACTTATTTTAGTTTTACTCTCCCCTCCTTCTCCATCTCCATCTCTATTTTACTTTTGAATTTTTAAATTTTTGGATTTCTCCTTATTTCAATAAATTCACATTCTAAAAATAATGAACTACTCTTTAAAACAATCCCGCACTCTTCCTCGCCTACTCTCCCTAGTATCCCTTACTTTCCCTACCCCTTACTCTCCCTCCCTTACTCTCCCTATCCCTTACTCTCCCTCTCCATCTCTTTTTTACATTTTATTTTATTTTTAGATTCCTCTTATTACATATTCTAAAAATATAAACTACTCTAAAAGTAAATCCCTCAAGTCTCTCTCTCTTTTACTCTCCCTCCTACATGTTTATTTATTCATTTTAGTTTTACTCTCCCCTCCTTCTCAATCTCCATCCTTAGTTAATAATATTGAACTATTGTAATAGTATTTTTTTACTATCCTATTCTTTCCCTCACTTGTTTTTCTTATTTTTGTTTTACTCTCCCCTCCTTCTCCATCTCCATCTCTTTTTTAATCTTGATTCTAATATTTTTTAGACTCCTTGTGATTTCAATACTTACACATTCTATAATTAACTTTCTACTCTAAAAGAATCCCTTACTCTCCCTATTTTACTCTTCCTCTCCCTTACTCTCCCTCCCCATCTCTTTTTTACATTTGATTTTTTTTTTAGATTCCCCTTATTACATATTCTAAAAATATAAACTACTCTAAAAATAAATCCCTCAAGTCTCTCCCTCCCTCCCTAACTCTCCTTCATACTTGTTTATTTATTTATTTTAGTTTTACTCTCCCTATTTTATCTCAATCTCCATCCTTAGTTAATAATATTGAACTATTGTAATAGTATTTTTTTTTCTATCCCATTCTATTACATTATTCAAATTAATGCATAGGTTTCAAAGATATATTCATATTTTATATAGATTGTTGTTACCTTTTTTCTTAAATACTTTGTGATATAAAAACTACATGAAAATGGTTGATTTAATGTGTTGCAAACCAAGCGCCAACTCCTAGTCATGCTACTAAAATCATAATTTGCGCAGTAAACCACGGAGTGAACTATCACGTAGTCAACCATGCAGTGAACTACAAAAACGCTACAATCAACTGCGTTGTCAACAATATAGTGAACCATTCCACCTTTTACTTTTTAATACTTTTTAATATTATAAATACATAAAAATGGTTGGGCTAATGCATTGCAAAGCAAGCGCCAACAGCTAGTCTACTCTAAAATTAAATCCATTACCCTCCTTCTCTTCTTTATTCTCTCTCTAACTAAATTATAATGTATCAAAATAAATAGTTATTGTTCAATTCTCGCTAAATTTCCTTACACTCAATAGTATCCAGGTTTTTTTTAAAAGTTATGGTTATCGATAAACTTAAGGTTATAGTTCATAGTTATAAAATATTTTTAATTTATACATTTATAGGTGATATAAGCCCTCAACCTTCATGAACTCAGACCCCTCCACGGTGAACCGTGAACCCTGAATCCTTAACTCTAAACCCTTAAACCGTGAACTAGAAACCATGAACTCTAAACCCTACACCGTGAAAACCATGAACCCTAAAACCTAAACCCTAAAACCCTAAATCCTAAACCCTAAACCGGACACATTAAACCCTAAACCCTAAACCCTAAACCCTAAAACCCTAAACCCTAAAACCCTAAAACCCTAAAATCCTAAACCCTAAACCCTAAAACCCTGATGCACAGTCCAGCCTGAATACGGAAGCTGTACCCGAATTCAAAGGACCGGGTTGCTGTACTTCTAAAAGCATCTGCTCAGTTATTTGTGCACGTTTCTTCTCAAGCATCCATATAACTTCTGTCGAACTAGGAAATATTGGAGATTATTCTAATTGGTAACGAACGCCGATGTTCTACTTGAGTCTTGTATTGCCTGATGAACAATACTAGTTGGCAGCAGAGGGCCGTCTCCTTTCCTTATGTAGGGTATAATTTAATTAACAAAGGTGAGTACGAGAAGTCCTGTACGATTACATTTTACTCTGATTTAGTCTAAGACGTGATACGGCCCTAGTATATTCAAAGATACATCATGGGGCATACTTCATCATCCGTTTTCAAATTTGCAGCACTCTAGGAACTAGATGATATCCTCACAATACGGTCATCCCATGAGTACGAGCCTTTCATTATCATGAGTGGAATGTGGCCTCGGTCGTGGGCACGTCGAAGAATGCGCACAATCATGATGGTGTACAGCAGTTAGTTTGAAGGAGCATGCATGCCCAAGATTCGTTTCAAATTTGAGCGCATGAATTTTCCCTCCACGAGGTGATGGAAAGGTGGATAAGAGTATCCTTCAACTCAGCTCTCATCCTTTTTTGCTCTGGATGTTTGAGATACTATGGGAGCTGAGCGAGTCAGTGACAGTGTTCGCTTGCGCGACATCGTGCTAGATAACTGTAGGGAAACGAATCGACATTATTCCAGGAATGTTAAGTATGTTCCCTCGTATAATTCCGTATTCGCTGTCTGTCTGTGAGGATTGGTGAAGATTGTGTTGCATTCTGTCCTCTGAGTCGATCGGGAGCTCTCGTGTAGAGATTTTTAAACTAATTTGTCTCCGAAGATACAGTCATAGCCCTGAAGCAGTAAATTTATTCGACTCGAGTATATAGATGACGTAATTGCTTGGCATGTGAATCCGAACTGTTAACCGGGTTTTGCAACTGTATCACACCGCCATACCCGCGAATATTCCGTACGGCTGTTGATTCGATCAAGGCCAAAAAACTCAACCGGAGATCTCCGGCTGTTCATGCCGTGCTATTCTGGATTCTGCCAATCTCGCCCGGTAACCACGGTTTCACCCCTTGATTCCAGTGGCTGTCAGAATCATCGAAAGCAGGATTCCCGGAGATCTCCGGCTACTTCTGTTTTGTTCTCTCACTTAATCAAACAAAAAGTTGTCGTTGTTGATCATTCTCCACTCTGCCGGAGATCTCCGGCTATCCCTGCCGACGATATTGAGGATGGTCATCCAAATCGACTCTACATACACACAATTTCTCATTCAGGACATCAGCCACCAACCGAGAATCCACCGATGCAGCACGGGACTATGTCTGACTCAGATTGGTGGGAGAGTGACTCGGAAGACCTTGCCATGGTCGCAGCTCAGTGCTCAGATTCTGGACATGTGAATTTCACGGAAGAAGATGATCCATCCCAGGAGTCTATTGGAAGATCGGAGGTCCTGTGGTCAGGAATGTCCGTGAACCTTATGAGGCCAGGTTCAGGCGAAATTGGAGAAGCGTCCATTGTTGAGGTTCACCCCATGGGTCAATGGCTTGGAGTTGACATACCAGTCGGATCTAGTGAGTTCGTATTACTTAGACCAACGGCCATATGCCCCGCGGCGGAAGAATTACCACTCATTCCTTTGCAACGCGGATACGATTCACTTATTCACACACTCCGGCGGACCGTTTTATGGAGAAGGGCGGATGTCATGATTCCAACCGGAGATCTCCGGTCCGACGAGTCCCCATTCGTACCACGAGAGCGATGGGTTGGACTTGAAGTGCAGCGGTTGGACGGAGATGGGTTGGTGCTCTGCTCTGGGAGAATCATGGCCGCTTTCCCAGCAGATCATTTCCGAAGTGGATGTTTGGGAGAAGATAATATTGGTGTAACTGTCCTTGATGTTTTTGTGGGAGACACGGAGAGAATTATGAGTCATGAGTCGTGGCCCATTCTTGAATGTTGTTTTCCTTCCGGTCGATCTTTGAAAAGCATAATTGATCATTTCGCATCCCTGCCTTCACAACCAGATTCTGGCGCTCATTTGGGGGGTCGTGCGAAGGAGCCATACCGCTTCATTTCCCGACAGCAAGACCGTAACAAGAAGGAATCCTTGTACACCAAGAGGACTACCGACAACGAAATTCGCAAAGTCAGCTCGGAAAGGTGCTGTCCCAAACGATGTTGCCAGTATTTTCAACAATCCCAGACTCTTTCTGTTAGACAGAAATTCTATGACAAATCCTTTGAAGATAGAAAGGAGTATGCGATCTCGGTAGGCGGGCAGTTCCACTCCATTGATGAGGACCGGAAGAGAAAGTACGTCACACTCTTGGGAACGGAGGTCTGCTCCGTTGCATGGTACACGATCCATGGAATTCGAAAGTCCACGTTTCACACGTACATCGCACATTTCAGTAGAGGAATCATTAATGCAACTCACGGTAACAAGGGCATCAAGCGGCCACGGCTTGCCACTATATAGGCGATGGGCTCAATGACGTCGATTATTAATGATAACGCGGATCAAATGCCTCACCAAATGCGGAGTGTCGGGAATGGTCGGATTGACACTCTCAAGTATCTTCCTGCGGGAAACAACTGGAAGCAAATTCGAGCCAGCGTCAATGATGAACATTATCAGTCCCCGCATATTGCAATGGATTTGTAATCTCCTTGCTCCGTCGACCGATGTCCAAGTATCTTAACCGGAGATCTCCGGCTGGGTCATCGTTGTTCTGCATTGACCTTCAATTGATTAACTCTGTACTTCGCACCGTCTGTTGGATTGTACTTCTAAATTTTTCCTCTCACTAGGTTAATTTTTCATTTTGCAGACAAACGACTCCTATGGTCTCCCTCCTGTAAGTCAGTCCACAGTTAGTAGGGTAAGGAAGGAATTCTTCGGGAATGTTGATATTAAGCCGTCTGGAAGCACCTTCGCAAAATGCAGTACTTGCGATGAGTTCAATCAGTTCTTACTGACAACTCCAAAGGGTACGCCCGCATACGAGCTCTTCTATAGCAACAGGCAAGCTCACTTGAATCACCAACAATCATGCCGGAAGCTTTACGCGACATGGAGGGAGGAGTCGAAGGCGAAGCCGCTGACCTTTCTCTGTGTCATTCACGACAAGATGGACACTGCGAAGACGGCCCTTCCACGCATGTGGAGGACTACTGAGGCGACATCTGGTCTCGGACAGCTTCCCATGAATGTCACCGGAATGGTGGCTCACGGTCATGTCGACGGAGCGTATGCTCACTATGCTCCTGCTTTATGGCGAGGAGATTCGAACGCCACCATATCCTCTCTAGCAAAACTTTTTAGGCGGCTTGAGGGAGCACCATTATATGAGACGCGCGCGCTCTTCGAGCACCCTCCTCCAAACTCGATATTCGCAGCGCTCATGAGGGGAAAGAGCAGGTGTGTCGACGCTTTAGAGCCCGTGGAGCCCAGTGCTTTTAAGGGACCGAAACCGTTGCCACCGAAATTGTTTCTACAGCTCGACAACTCAGCGAAGGACAACAAGAACCAGTACTTGATGGCATTCTTATCACTGCTAACTGCTCGAGGTGTTTTCAAGGAGATACAGGTTGGCTTCTTGGTTGTCGGACATACGCATGAAGATATTGATGCTTACTTTAGTCATCTATCGAAAGAACTGAAGAAAAGGAGTACATATATTCTAGCGGATTTGATAAAAGCATTCATGAAGTCACAGAAACTAGCCTTCATGCCGGAAGTTATCCAAGAGGTGGCCGACTTTAAATCTTACGTCGATGGCTTCTTATGCAGTGGGGCGGCACGTCTGGTGGGACTTAGTGATATGCATCTTTTCAAGTTCTACGTTGACAATGATGGTGTTCCGGTCATGAAGTTCAAGAAGTCTGCCGTTGACGTAGAGTGGTTGCCGATGAACAGAGAGCCGATAAAACTCTGGAAGGTAGATGACAGCGGACGTCCCATGCTTCCAACAGGCTCTCCAAAGCCCGTCCCTTTCAAGCCCATATGGGGTAATGAGGAGCAGAACCCGGTCGGAAACCAAGATGTTGCCAGAGACAAGGCCAGAAAAGCGACGGAGAACAAAAACTTCATTAAGACGGGGCTTCGGAAGTACGTGGACTACTGGGCGTCTGGAATGTCAAAGTGCGCAGGTTACGCAGACTCCATCCGCCCATACCTGCAGTACTGGAGGGACGTCATCGACGAGCTTGACAAGCCACTTCCACAGACGCCCTCCGAGCTCGAAGAGGGATTCTGGCCTGCCCATGATTGGGGAGGCCCTCATGAGTGAGGTGAAAATCCGCTAGGATCGCTTCCACAACCATTGGATGTCACCCCCAAAGATGAGGTTCTCGAGCCTTACTGTGGACCCGCCAATGAAGCCCCAAAGTCCACATTTAATCCTTGGCGTGATATTCGTCTCGGGTCCTGGATTTTAGTTAGACCTAGTGATCCAGACATCTATCCTATCTGGCAGGGTAGAGCAGTTTCGGACGTCGTCAGGGATGAGGGTAATGTCAACCACGGAAAATTCCTCGTTAAGTATTGGGAGCCTGATAACAAGCAGAAGAATCTGAAGCGGAAGTACCAGGACTGTTGGGAAGCCACTTGGGTTCCGGACCAAAAGAAGCCTGTATGGTGTCATGTGAGTTCTGTTTTGTTTGCGACTTGGTCTAGCAAAGTTAACCAACTCACGAGATCCATTCCACGTAAAATGAAGGAAGCAGCGCTTGTGAACTTAGAGAAAGCGAATGCCGCTGACCCTTGATACGGTGATTAGTTCCAATACCTAAAATTCTGTTGTGTGAAATTCTGTCTCTGAAAAATCTCGTTGAGTCTCTTCGTCCTCACGGAGGAGCACCGGAGATCTCCGGTTGTGAAGACTATTATTTTCTAGTCCAGAGTTCGACATCCCTCCTATCAGCTCTCGCCACTTTTCGTGAAGAGAACCGGATTTGAGCTCTTCCATTCACTGTTATTAGGATACATTGACTAGTGACACAATTATTATTGAGTGGTTTATTCCACCGGAATATTTTCAGACCCGCATATCTCATAGAACGCTTACCGGAGATCTCCGGGTATGGATGACAAATTTCGTGGTCAGACGAATGTTCATGTATTGCCTTGTTCAAGTGGGTGAGATCTAGCCGGAGATCTCCGGATACGAGATTCACATCTACCATTCTTAACAATGGGGTCCACATTTCCCAATTTTGAGCTTCCCTAGGTGTTCTGAATATTATTGAATCATATCCGGAGATCTTCTGTGACTACGATACTGCAATTTCTCTAACAATGGAACTTGTTTCAAAATGACAAAGACCTTTTTGGCATTCTCCTGGCTGGTTCCTTCTTTGATTTATGGCATGCCACTGCTAATATGAAAGTGGGCGGTCAATTACACAGTTAATATCAGTCATCCGAATTCCTTCATTTGATTGAAGTGATGCTGATGGTTGGCGGCGGAGATTGTACTTCTCACATCTCATTATCACAGGACGTTTGACGCGTGGCCTACCATGTTGTTCGTTCATGAATTTGGCATCTGCCATTAAGTCCATCAGTCTCGGTGTTATGGCGACTTAAATCAATGTACCTATGCTCGAGAAGTGTAGTTAGTGGGTGGGTGGGGAGGATTGTATAAGAGAGGGTTCAGGGCTGTAGTAATCCATATGTTTTGTCTTTCAACCATAAGTCTTGTTAGGCCATAGCCACGGTGGAGAGAGAGGAGATGGCTTTCGGAAGTAGAAAGAGGGAGAGGGATGTCTCTGATTCGGTAGATAGGAGAGTTTCACGAAGGATGGTGAGCGAAGCTCAGGGTTCGGAGAAGGGAAGACTACTTTTCTTACAAGTCGAGTATAGAAGGGCGATCTGTTCCGATCGGCGTGTTCTAGACGAATTGGAGGATGACGCTGAGAGCAAGTTTGTTCAAGAGGAGGACTACGGCATCGACTGTGATGCGGAGGACGAGAAGCAGATCGACTCCGATGTGGAAGAGACCCTTGATAGAGCTGCTTCGGTTGAAGAAGAGGTGGAGGACGACCCCTGGTATGAAGACGAGGAGGAATCTTCTTCGGATGGCGGCTGCAGCCCCTTTTGAAACTGGGTGTGACACAGGGTCTGATGTTGATTCGGACATGTACGCACCGGCTCACTGGAAGGATCTTTAGAGCTCTTCAGAGAGGTAGTGCAAGGATAGAATTTGTTGTTAGATCCACGAATTTTGCTCAGACCAGTCACTGTTTTTTCCTACATTTGGTCTTGTATCAAACGCTTTTGTAAAGAGACTTCATTCCAGAGTAGTATTGTCGTTTTTGAACAGCCGAGCAATTATATTTTTAGTACTTTGCTTTCGACTGGATATCTCCGGATGTCTGAACGGCATTCCTTGCATGTCAATGCTTCAAGCTCTGAAATGCACTCTACTCATCTTCTACACGATATTACCACAGAAATGTACAGTACACCATATTACATGGTTGTTTTATAAACGTGTTAGCTTGAAAGTTGTTATCATTTTGTCGATCACGACGAACAAAATTTCACGCTTGTTTTATCACTATATTCGATTCGTCATGTATCACTGAAACCATCCGGAGATATCCGGCTGAATGATTAAAATAAATTAACTGGGTATCCCTTTCATATTCTTTGGTGCGACTATTTTACGAGACTAAAATCCTTCTTCCTTATTTCTGGACTTTGCAAAGTCCAGAAATAGTTAAATACAGCATAAAAACAAAAACAATAGAAAAGAAGGAGAAATAGAAGTGGTGGAGAAGAAATTACCTCCTACCGAGTCGAGGGCCGCAATTGGCCACGGTGAAGAAACCACGGGAAAAATTAGGAGAAGAAGAAGAATGATGGTGAAGAGAACGATAAAAGGAGGCTTAAAAAGCCCTTAAAAAAATAGAAAAAAGGTCCAAAAGAAGTGGAAAAAAAACCCTCACCATCACTTGGTAAATTAATCCTAACCCCAAGGAAGGGGAATTCAATTTAGGTAGATTAGTTAGATTTAGCATTCTTGAATTTAGCTTAATAGCTCACTTATTGAGATCATGCACACACATGTGGCATGGAGTCAAAGTTGAGATTTAGATATTCCTTGGTTAGTGGGACATCCACTTTTGTTAATGCAAGGGTGGCACGGAGTTAAGTAGTCATAGGTTAATGGTTTTTTTATTAAAGAGGGTCATTAATGGAAGAAGGCAAAGGCGGCAGAGAACCACCTTGGGAACGAAGAAGGGAGCAAGAAGCCTTAGGGTTACCCCCCTAGGAGGCCGCTCATTCGAGGGTGTGTGTGGTAGGAGCTAGGAAACCGAGAGGAGGTGTGTGGAAAGAGAGAGAAGAGGTAAGGTCTGAGATTTCCCCCTCGTGTGGGCTGGATAGTAGGTTGATTATTAC
The DNA here is from genome assembly GCA_963971425.1 of Bryoerythrophyllum caledonicum. Lineage (NCBI taxonomy): Eukaryota > Viridiplantae > Streptophyta > Bryopsida > Pottiales > Pottiaceae > Bryoerythrophyllum > Bryoerythrophyllum caledonicum. The sequence continues at coordinate 20,936,974 of OZ020514.1, forward strand.
AAAAATTGGAGGGTAGTTAGATCAAAGCGTGGGCTTTTCAACAAGATCAAGAACGTGTGATTTGGAGTTGTGACGACGACGATACAAGCTGTGGAGCGAGGACAACGAGCTGGAGGATCGGCGGCGGATCTCACACGGCCTCAGTTTTCCCCTTGTCAGTCGGGGATTTTTTGTCCAATCAAATTGAGTTTTTTGGAGTGGTTAGATTAGAGCGTTGGCTTTTCAACTAACTCAAGAACATGCGGCTTGGAGTTGTGATGACGAAGATACAAGCTGCGGAGCGAGGACAACCAGCTAGAGGACTGGTGGCGGATCTCACACGGCCTCGGTTTTTCCCTCGTCAGTTGCGGAGTTTTAGTCCAATCGCGCTAAGATTTAAGAAGTTAATAGATCAAAGCGTTGGATTTTCAACAAGCTCATGAACGTGCAGATCGGAGTTGTGACGACGAAGATACGGGCTGCGGGGCGAGGACAACCATCTAGAGCATCGGCGGCGGATCTCACTTGGCCTCAGATTTCCCCTTGTCTGTCGTAGAGTTCTTATTCGATGAAGCTAAGATTTTAGGAGTAGACGGATCAGAGCGTTGGCTTTCCAACAAGGTTAAGAACGTGCGGATCAAAGTTGTGACAACAAAGATACGGGCTGCGGAGTGAAGAGCACCAAGAAGAGGAGGACGACACAATCACAAGAACGAACACGAAAACGGCAGAGGGTGAATTGAGCGGGATCAGGGAGCCTCCTTCCTCTCCCAATTGATTCATTATCCTCTTGATTGCTTGTGGAGAAGGAACCCTGAATTTTCTAGTTACAACCATCGCGCGGAAGCGTTGCCCAATTTTCAATAGAATTAGGGTTTTCTTTCAAACGTAACAACACAACCGGTTTTAATAAGACAATAGTAGGTACACGCAACTGGAGGTACCTGGATGGCATGAAGTTCGAGTAAAGCTCCTTGTGTGAATGTATGTGATGTGCACGTGATGTATGGTACATGGTTTTGAATAAACGTAAAAGTTGAGTCTTGCACTGCTGATTGTTGGGCTGTGAGTCCACGGTTAAGTTGGATAGGTAATTGAATGCTGCCATTGTGTTAAGCACAAAAAAACATTAAGGATCCAAAAAACGAACATAAAAAACGGAGTTAAAACCTAGGAGATTATGGGCATATAAATTCTGGATAAGAAAAGGAAGCCTGTCTGCTATCTGCTGCTGTCAGGGTCACGCCTTGATCTGGAAGTGGTCTTTGAGGGTTTAATCAAGTCCATAAAGCCGAGTTGAACCTATCTAAACTTTAAAACATTGAAAACAGAGTCCTAGGGTAAAACTTATGTGTGTATGAAGTTCGGAACCTCCTTAAGGCTGAATTCAATCATCACCACCCCTAGGTCCACCAAAACAATTAGTAACCACAACCTAACCACTATGACATGATGGTAGCATGAATGGTTAGTTCCACTGATGATTGCATATGGGGTTGTAACGCGATTTAGGGACTTCTGCTCAAGATAGGCCACCCGGTAGGGGCAGTTTTTTTGGCTCACAGAAGGGAAGCAGGTGAACAGGTCATCAGATATCACGAATGAGATCAAGGTGATCACATTGCCTGATGACATATTCAAGCTTTGGGAAGATTTTCTCAAGAAGCACACAAAAGGCAAGATCATCAACCCAGACACGATGGTCATGTATAATGAGGCTAAGAATTTCAGAGCCTCTCCCATCCATCGCGAATTTTTCAAGAGGTTGGGTCACCTCTCCGATAAGGACTTACGGGACCTGTTCACCTATCTGGTTGATAGTGAAGGCCCAAACGGGTACCCAAAAGTCACGCTCCGGCGGACAAGCGTGGTTCACGGGTCCTGCTATCACTACGAGGAGTGGGCAGACCGCCGGAAGAGGAAGCACATTGTTCTTCAGGAATTGATCGCAATTGATCCTTTCTTGAAGTTTTTGATGCCAGACGGGTCAACAAACGACGAGGTGTGGAAGGCGTGGAAGCATGAACACTGCGTTTCTTCTGCGACGTATAATATGCTCCTTGTCCGGCCCGACAAGGAATTCTTCTCGATAAGGCTCACAAATGCTGGGAAGCTGCACCGAGCATCTCTGTTGCTGGAGAAGTGTCCGAACGTGTTTCCATTCTTTCGGAAGTTTTTGTACGTGAAGAGCCACATCGACCCCGTTGTTGGACCCGCCAAGCTTCGCGATTTTGATGGGGAGAAAATGGAGTTCTCCGAATATTTTGACCGGCCCGCGGAGGACAGAGAGTGGTCCCTTGGTCTCCTAGACCTTCGACAGGTCCCCGGGTGGTCTTCCAAAGAGGACTCATCTGAAGAGCCATACTTCTCGGAGTTTTTGAAGACATTGAAGACACAGAGAAGCAAACCTACCCTAAACTCTCCGACTGTTTGGGTCTGGATAACCTCTTCGGAGTAGCGAGCGATGCAAGCGAAGAAGTATGCGGAGAGGAGGATGTCGAAATATGTGTGCCTTCCTTCGAGGTACATGCCATCCGCATTCGAGTGACTGAACTTGGGGACATCGAGGTCGAAGTGTACTGAGGTATACTTGTTGTTCCTCACAAGGGACAACCATCCCAATTCTCCCGCGCTATTGAAGAAGGTTGATCTGAATTACTCTGCCGCGGATACCCCATACTACACCGAGAGAAACAAATACTTGGAGGCATACTTCGCTATTCACGGCTACGAGTTGCGGATGGAGTTCTACCTTGAGCTCCTAACAGCCTTCAGCAAGCCGGAGAGCAGAGTTTTCGGAGTCTTTTGTGGCTCCAAGCTCCTGCTGGCGAGTAAGGTAATTATCCACTTCATTACCTTGTTTATCCTCGGGTCGAGGATATACCCGGTGAATCACCTATTTACAATATTTTGTATTTAGTTGTCCTTTATCTTGCCTCTTCTTATATCCATTTGTATCTGTTTATCCTCGTGTCGAGGATAACTCTCATGCTAGCCTTTCAATTCCTGACTACTGTAGTTGTCTTGTTAAACTCATCGGCTTTGCCTTCTCTTTATCAGATGTTCGGAACCTTGTTTTACGGACTGGTGGACAAGGACTATTGCAATTTGTACAAACACAATGCGAAAAAATTTGAAAAGTATGACATAAACAACTTCCTCCATAAGGATTGTGCTTATGTTAGTCGTCCCCTGCCGCCCGATCCCGATGATCCCGAATCCGCACCAACACTCAACACTGCAGATCAGAGGCCCTCAAGGACCGCCACCGCTCGCACAAGCTCTGCTCAGAGGACTTCGGAGACTACAGCTGCAACGGCCTCAACCTCTGGTTTCCGACATGATTCAGTCCGCATTGACAATGAACCTCAAGAGGATGTCGACCCTCGACTCTCGCACAGATCTCCTCCTCCGCCGAATCCCCCGGAAGCTAACGACAATGATACTCCGGAATTGGATACGTATGGGAGTAATATTGGTGTAAACCTCTTGTCCCTAGGACCCGACTCGGTTGGGCCATCTTCTCATCATGCTGATGATGTAGGCGAATTACCGGTGCCATCATCCTCTGGAGTCGACGTTGCGGTGCTCCCAAATGAAGTCCCTTCCTCTGTTATTCCCACACTTCAAGGAGACGCCCCTCTTGATATAGCACCTTCATCTGAAGAGGCGCCACCAGTTGAAGTAGTCACGAAGCGGGATATTTCCATCATTCTGCTTTCGGACAGTGACGACGAAGGGCCAAGACCTCCAGTGGCCGGCCCATCGAATGTTAAAACTCCTGTAGTTAAATGGCCTTTGAAACCGACTGTGCTTGAGGCTTCCGACTTCTTTGTCAACGCTGCTGGAGAAGCCCCGCCCCTTGAAAAGGTTGTGAAGTACGAACCTGGTGGTGATTTTTATCAGCATCTGGCGATCAAACGCCTTTTGGAAATGAAGGACAAGCAGGATATGGTGGGCCGCTTAGAAGAGTCCATGTGCAGGCAGGCAGAGATGGAGGTAGCTCTTGAGAAGCAGAGGTTGGAGTTTGCCTTGGAGAAGGTGCGGATCGAGGCAACTATCAAGGTTGAGCTTCAGCTTCAAATGAGGTCAGACCTTGCCCAGATGTACGTGAGGAGCCCTGTGAATTCGGGGGCCACATCATCTCGTCCTCCTCCCTCTAAGGTGCCTGTGAGCACGAGTTATCCTCGTGTCGAAGATAACTTAGGTTCAGGGCTCTCTACTCCCCTGCAACCTTTGGATGGGTTATCTCAGAGGGAGCCCTATGTTCCAGTTCGTGAAGCTTCCTCTCCTGATCAGCAGCAGTCTCTTCCTCAAGCAGCACCTGCATTCGCTCCCTCTGAGGAGCCCCCTCCAAGAGGAACCTTCCTTCGAAGTATCCTCGACCCGAGGATACGCCGGGTGTCTGCCTTCACCAAAAGCCGCTTCCTCTCCCCGCTCCCCTTCAACAGTCTTAGGAGTGCGACGCAGAGGCCCGCGTAATCGACATTCTTGTGGTGGCTATGGATGTCAGTCCGGTGGAGGAGGATTGAGTGGATTACGAGCCGTCACCCGACTGACCTTGAAACGGAGCATCTGATTTTGACCAAGTTGGCTAGCTCTTTTTTTTCATTTTTTTCAGGATACTTTACGAGTTGCAGCCCTGTATTTTTTGAATGACTACTCATAGTCTCCAGTAGGTGTCATATGGGTTTGTTGGACTGCAGGCATCGGATCCATATGAGTTTTGATGTAAATTTGGCGGAGTGTACATACTTGTAAAAGCATTTGTATATAAATTTATGGAATTGTTTAACAATTCAGTTTTCTTCAATTGTTTTCTCAGATGAGAATGGATGATATTGTTCATCGACCTCTTGCATTGAAGCCTCGGATTGGAAATGATTTACAGAAGTCGCTATGTAGGGGAGAATTGATGCAATCTGTCACGCTTCCTTTGCATATTGCTCAATGTGCATTTCATCAGGTAATTTCCATTGACTTTAGTGTGTGTTCGTCCTGTCCCAGGACTGTTTGCGGAGGAGTTTGTCCGTTGTTCCCAATCGGCGGCCACATAAGTGGCTTAATATTGTTTTGGATATTAATGGCATCTTTTGCAAGACAGAGCATGCCCTTGGATTGTCTAGAGGCTCAGGGAGTCGGGCCGCGTATTCTTGCACCGTTCCTGCGTACATAGGTCCAAAAGCTATATATACTCGCCCTGGAGTTCGTGCGTTTCTGGCGGACATCCGAAACATAACAAACTCTATTGTCGTCTGGAGCTCGATGAAGAAGTCCATTGTTGTTGAAATTGCGAAGTATCTTTTTTCGGACATGCCTTCTCCAACTCTGGTTCTTGGTCAGGAGAGCTGTGATAGAATTGAAACCTTGCCCAATAAGTTCTTGATGGATCAGAATAATTTGAACAAGATGATCTTTTTGAAAACTTTGTCATCAATTTTATTTAGGCAACGACTTGAGTCGATGGTCCTAGATTCGGACAACACCCTTCTCATCGACAACAACCCGGAAAAGAGCGTTTGTAATCATATGGGAAATGCCATATTTCTTCGTCCGTGGAGACATGCGGCTTGTGACGACCAGTTCCTTACTCAGGAACTTGTACCTTGGCTGTGACGTCTGGTTTCTGAATGCCCTCTTGGGCAGTTACATGATTATGTTAATATCAATCGCATAGGGGTTGAGCCGTTGGCGCCTAATAGTCCTTTCATGAAATACATTGTAGATGGGATGGTGCTCTCAAACAAGAACATTGGTTATGTCTATGAAATTCCATGGTTCTTCTTCGTCGGCTTCATAGTTTCATCGGCTCCTTTTTAGTAATATAGTAAGAATTTAGTATTGATATTGTAAATACTCTGTTTCATTTTGAATATATAAATATTTTACAACTTCAACAAGTTTTATTGTGATTTATTGGCTTTGTCTGGTGTTTTTTGTTATCTTTGTGCTGCTATTCATATGTCGGTTGGTTTTAGGATTTATCATTGTTTTCAGTATTATTGTTTATCCTCCGGTCGAGCGTGTTGTGTTTACTATGGATCCTAGGTATATTGTATTCCTTTGGGTTTTCATATTTATTCTCGGTTGAGCATGCGTTGGATTGCTGTGATTGTTCTTATGTTGACTCATTGCTTCTTTGTCTCGTGTGTCTTTTGCAGGTTGTGAAGGCTACCATCATCCCTCCATGTAGGAGTGATCGTAGTAAACCGCGCTCCAATTGTGGCTTGTTTTCTGAGTACTCTGGGTCGCCTCCTGGAGGTTTTTCCCAATCCCACTATTCAAAGCCATTTCTTATGTGCACTGCAACCGATGCTGCCTCTGCTATCGTGGACTTTTCTACACAGAAGGTCGATGATGGTGTTGTTGATAGCCCTCCTGAGCGGAGGGCTGGAATTCCTTGTGTGGCATCTCCTTCGCCACTCAAGCGAATGTGTGCATCTATAGAGCCTGTTGGCGATTGCACTCCTAAACGGCAGCTCTATCTTAATGGTGCAATTGATGTAAACGAGGTGAAGGAGTCTGAGCCTATCTCTTCCAACTTGATTATTCCGCCTTCGTTTATTCGTGTCCAGCCTTCTCCTCCTACCCTTGCTAAGTAGAGGCGGCTTCCTAGTTCAAGATCTGAAGATATTGTTGGAGTTAGTAATCCTCCATCCCGTTCAACGGGATTGCATACCGAACCTCTCGGTGTTAAGCCTAGATCTTTGAGATCCGCATCTTCACAGATTCGTCGGAAGTCACTATGCTTGAGTGGAGGTGGTGGTTCTGGGGCTGGTAGTGGTCGGTGCCATCAATCACGTCTTTCACCTGTGCGAAAATCTGTGAATTATTCGGAAGTAGATGATTACTATAAACCCTATTCTCGGAGGAAGGAAATTATGATTGGGTATGCGAAAGTGAAAGCGCAAGAGGCCTTACTTCTACAGACACGAGGAGGTGGTTCAACCATTCCTTCTAGTGAGGGGAGAACTCCTAAGTAGGAACAATTTTATATGCTTTAGGAGTCCTTTGTTTTGTTGTAGACACGATAGTATAGATCCTAGACTACTATAAATAGAAATTAACTTGTGATTACCTAAGTTGGTAAACGATGTCATGAAAATAAAGTTTTAGTATTAATATTTCCATTGTTCTCACTCCTTTTTGACTATGGATGGAATTATATTCTCTATGCCGATCTATTAATAGTATGTCTCGTGTAATGCAATTTTGAAGCGTCGCAATGATCATGTTGTTTATTGTTGGATTTGGGATGTTTCTTGTATGGTGCATGATGTATGCCTTCGTTTGCAACAACTTTTCACGATATTTGTGTCCGAAGTAATAGGCTTTTAGTCTCAAATCTCACAATTTGTCTCATTTTGATGAATATGGTGTTTTAATGTTAAGTCACATTTAGAGAAAAATTTGATTACTTTGTTGAAGACAAAATGCTTTTTGGATTTGGAGATTGACATTCAAAATAGATTTTAAGTGTGATTTATATGTACTACATTTGAGAGACATTATAAACTACTTAGATATCCATGATATTACATCCTTAAATTCTAGTAATTTATCAAAATATGTCCATAATGCAACAAGGTGCAATAATTGGTAGGGAATGAATCATTCTTGCTAAACTGTGTAGAATGGATGAGAATTTGCCATAATGTTGGATGTTATTCACATTGGAGAATATTCATTAAGTTATCGTACATGATGAAGTGTAAAAAATGGGTTGTTTGGAAGTTCATGTAGAATTCCTATGGTGTCACTTTTCAACATTCCTCGTTAAAATTTTTCCTGTAGAAGGGCTTTACTAAAACCTTAGTGAGAGATTTTTATTTTTTTGAATTAGAGATTTGATGAAACAGTTATAGAGTTTTCAATTTCACATGGGAAGTGTAGGCAACTCAGGCTTGTCGAAAAACCTTTGGTTGGACACTCTAGTGAATGTGAGAATTTCAATACTCGCGAATGTGGTTCAAACCTTTGGTAGGACACACTAGTGAATGTGAGAATTTAAATACTATTATTTCCCTTCTTAGTATCAAAAAAAAGATCGTGACTTGAGTGAGAAATAGCGTAGAACCAAGGAAAACATTCTTAGACATCGTCACTCATTGTCGGTTGAGATATAAAAAAATACTTCTCCTTTTCTACATCAAACCTAGATATCTTTATAGTTTTCTCTTTTTATTTTCTTCAAATCAATATGTGGTGTAAACCTTTATTTTGACCATTTGAATTATCAATCTCTAACATTTTACGTTCAGAAAGGATTAAAGCGTGGATTTGCCAAATTTGAACCTCTAGTCTTTGCACAATTGTTTTGAATATGCTACACCCCCCTTCTACATCTAAAATTCGGTGTATAAGGAACTAACATCATGCTTAACAAGATGGTTATGGATTTAGACTTTGTGTAGCGCAAAAATTTGACACCAAGTGTAGTCGAAGTGTGCTGATGCACTAAACGTAGTGGAGAAAATGAACCATTTGCTTGACTTGAAACACTATCATCTTTCAATCCGTGCGGTGAAGTTTAAGATTTCTTATAAGTGTTTTCTTTTTAAGTCTTTATTGAGATCCTACGGTCAAAACTAGAAATAAAAGTTTTCGTTTCCTTCATATATCATAGCAATAGAATTCATCAAGTTTGAAGGGTTTTTGGTGTGAAATTTTTAGTACGGTACCGTAGGGGTTAACTAAAGTGCTTAGGAAAGGCAAAAAAATGAAGATAAAAAAGTGAAAGAAAAAAATAAATTACAAAGTGTTAAACAAACCGACGCACCATTTCCATGAAACTTTTGAACTCAATGTGATTCGTCATCTATCTGTCGCAATGGTTGATCGACGGATGATATCCATTGCACAGTTATGGACAAACAAGGTAGAAACCCCGACCTAAAACCGCCGCCGCCATTTCTCTCTCCTCCTTCTTGTTGGAGCTGTGAGTACTTGTATGTGCGTTAGGTTTTTGTCTGTGTCATTGTGTGTCGTGTGTTGGAGTGTGTGCGTGAGAGTGAGTGTTTGTTTGTGTGCGCGCGTGCTACACATACGTTGATATTTGTCGTTGCATTTAAGCACTGTGTGATAGAGTGTTGCAAGGGTTTTGTGAGGTCCAATTACGGCTGTAATTGTGTGAATGAAGGTGATTAGGAAGTACATGCTTAGGGTTTGATTTGGAAGGAATTTTGTACGCGTTTTCAAGGTTTCCAGATCGCGTAGAGTTTTGCGAGGGTTTTGCACAAGGTCTCACCAAATCAGGAGATTGTGCTTCAAGTGTTGGGAAGCTTTTGGGTCCTAGATTTGGCGAGTGATAGGAATTGTAACTCGGATTTAATATGCTGCCGTTGTGCTATGGAGGAGCTTGTTGATTGTTATTCTCTATACACATCTAGTAAGTAATCAACTTCAACTGAATTCTGCTTTTGAGATTCTTTATTGAAAGTATGAGTATGTATGTGCTGTTATACGCGTGTGTAGTCGAACGTCTATGTACATTTGTGTGTGTGCGTCTGGTTGTGTTACGATTTGCTGATGGAACTAATGTTCTACACTTCAACTTGTTTTCTAAGGCGCTTCGAAACACATTGAGTTGTTTTATCATACCCACAAAATTGTTGATAATTCACAGGTGAGGAATCCAGCTATCATAAATCTGGCTGCAGATGGCCAGTGCTGAACGTCTAACATTGTGCATAATAATGAATCAGGTGTTTTGTAGTGTGTCTTACAGTATTCAACCATACCGCAGTCGCAATTTATCCTCGAGTCGACAATAAACTCCATAAACGATAGTGTGCACAATTTAAAGTCTGACTATACTAAAGTGTTAGTGGTAGAATGAAGAGATGAGGATCAGAGTTATCCAACCATGCATGAGTTGTAGTTTATCCTCGAGTCGAGGATAAACCGTTTGTTTTTCAATTGTGCTGCATTCATAGTCCTTAAAATATCACCAAACAAGTTTAACATCCTTATTTATAGAAAAGATCTTCAAGTTATCCTCGAGTCGAGGATACTTCACCTCTTTCAAAACTTCATAATAAGAAAACAACACAGTCATAATACGTAAATCATAGTCATGGTATCAATCTACTTCATCATTTAAAATCTTACAAATGTCAATGTATGATATTTGCTTTTGCTAATTTTTGTTTAAATCCGTCAGCATTGATATGAAAGCTATCCTCAACTCGAGGATAAAAGTCTCCACGGCGGTGTATCTTAAAGCAACATAGGGAGCCGCCACATATTCTCGACTCGAAGATACATATGAAAGTATGAAACTAATCAGTGCGAAATTCTAGAATCTACAGATGGCATCCTCACTTCAGCATGATGAGGATAACTACGATTATTCTGGCTCGCAGATATTCATCCAGAGATTTGAAAATCCTCCGGCACCATCCCTGTTCATTGACGATGTCGTAGAGAACTATGGGTCTCTATGGATGTTCCAGGATACAGTAAAAAACTGGTCGTTCTCGAAGTTCTCGAAGTTTGTTTACATAACCATCAAGGTGAATGATGAAATCCCATATGTCCCACTCAACAGAAACGAGCAAGTTATGTTTGTTGAGCAACAGCGATGAGACTACATAGTTCTTGGAATTCAGGCATTTGACGGAGCTTGAGTGGATCTTCCACATTGTCACTCCACTGTTGTGAAAGTTGACTCCACGCTTGTGCAACACACCCGCAGGTGGACTTTTAGAAGATCATGGAATCCCAACGATTGTTCTGGAAGGAATGCAAAGGCTGCTTTCCGTTCGAGTCATCGTATTTAGTGCAAATTCAGCAGTGTGTTGTTGCGAAGGCACAATTCATGATTCATGATTCAGGGTGTTGAGCACGAAGGATTTCCTCGTGCAGCTTGGCGAAGTCAATCAATGTCAAAAGATTTGTATCTGTCCAATCGATGAGCATGATGAGCCAATTCAGGCTGCGCCCATCTCATGGGATGCCATCAAAGATGGCAAGTTCATGCTCATCAATAGACAACATAGTGTCGAGGCATCCAAGAGATTGCAAGACAATGACAATTGCAGAGAGTCTCGGAAGAGGGACCTGTAGCAATGGGATGCATATGTAGTCTGGTCAAGAGATTCTCTGAAGTTGCAGAGAATTTCAAAGTTCTACAATGACACCAACTACCTCAACCACACGCAACCAACTTGGGATAATTAGATCGCAAGTTGCCGTCGAATTTGGCTCAACTCCGGCCTAAGTTACCAGCAAGAAGAGGGGTTAACTCGGATGAATGGCGCAATCTTTGACACTGAGAAGTAACTGGTAAGTGGTCCGTCTGAGGTTTATCCTTGAGTTGAGGATACTCGTTTGCAATGCTTTGTATGGAAAATGATAAGATTCAATTTTTCGAGAGTTGTGTGATTCTTCAGTCTAAAAATGTCCTGACAAATCATGTTTCTTGATTGCAATTGTTTTCAAAGCTCATTGTTAACCGCTTCCAGAACATCGATCCCACAAAGGAAGGGAAGCAGGTTAGCAAGTCATCCGACCTCACAAATAAGATCAAGGTGATCTCACTTCCTAATGACATCTTAAAATTGTGGGAGGATTTCCTTGAAATGCATAGCACAGGTGAGATTATCAACCCTGAGACCATGACTCCTTACAACAAAGCCATGGGAAGCAGAGTTTCACCGATCCATCGCAAATTCTTCAAGAGGTTGGGTCACCTTTCCGATAAGGACTTGAGAGATTTGTTTACCTACCTCGTAGACAACGATCGAGCATACGGGTACCCTAAAGTCACTCTTCAAAGAATGTCAGTGGTTTATGGCTCTTGTTTCCATTACGAGGATTGGGTTGATCACCGGAAGAAAAAATGCATAGTCATGCAGGAGTTGATCGCAATTGACCCGTCGTTGAAGTTTTTACTTTCAGACAGGTCCGTTGACGACGTTGTATGGAAGTCGTGGAAGGCAAATCACAATGTATCTTCTGTGACTTACAACATGCTCCTCTATCGTCCTGACAAGGAGCTCTTCTCTATGAGGCTGACAAATGCGGGGAAGTTGAAGCGGGCTTCCGACTTGGTGGAGAAGTTCTCTAACATTTTTCCGTTCTTCTTGAAGTTTCTCTTCGTGAAGAGCCAATTCTCTCATCATGATGGTCCATCCAAGCTTCAAGGACTTTGACCTCAGGCAAAAAAATGGATTTCAGTGAGTATTTTGAGCCACCGCCTGAGGTCAGACCGTGGCCTCTTGGACTGCTTGACCTTCGTCAGGTCCCCGGGTCGGCGTCCAAGGACAACTCTGCAAAGGAGGCATACTTCTCCGCATTTCTAAAGACACAACTGTCCCTGAAGAAGGTATCGACTCTAAACACTCCTGCCGTTTGGGTTCAGATCACCTCTTCTGACGACAGAGCAATGCATACTCTGAAGTATGCAAAGAAATGGATGAAGAAGTACATCCCCATTACTGCGGCATACATGCCATCAGCGTACGAGCGGCTGAACTTGGGGTCGTCAAGGTCCAAGTGTTCTGAGGTTTACTAGTTATTCCTCATTTGACATGACCATCCACAAGTGAGTGCTCTTGTTGAGAAAGTGATGCCAAATTACTCTGCCGTGGATACATCTTATTAGACGGAGATGAATAAATACTTGGAGGCATGCTACGCACTTCACAGCTCTGAATTGCGGATGGAGTTCTATCTCGAACTCATTTTGCAATTCTGCAATTATGTAGAGCGTGTATTCGGTGTTTATTGTGGCTCAAAGTTTGTGTTGGCTAGCAAGGTAATTGATTCTCTCCTCATTTTTTCATTTTATCCTCGGGTCGAGGATAAACTTCATGTGACTTTGCATTGTGGATTCTGGATGTGTCTTATGTCCTTCCTAAATCTGATATTCGGAGTTGGTTCTTCAGTGGCACAATTTTAAAAGTCATGTTTTTTATCCTTGGATCGAGGATAAACTCATAATCATTGACGCCAATTTACTCCGTTTGTCTAATTTGATTTATTCACAAAAGTTTTGCTATATATTGCAGATGTTTGGAACTTCGTTCTACAGTGTCATTGACAAAGACTACAGGTTGTCATACAAGTTCAAGTTCAAGTCAAAGATGAAATGTAAGTATGACATGAATGATTTCATTCATGAGGATTGTGCGTACGCTGGGCCGATGTATTGTCTGACCGGATGTCCGCAATCCGCAGAACCCCACGACACCTCAGTTCGCCGGAACTCTCGGACCGCAGCACTCCGGAGTAGTGCAGACTTAAGGACCGCGCAGACACGAGCATGGACTACCTCGGCCCCTTGATCTGCACCAATTCAATCTCGTAGCCGCAGAACCACTGTTGCAGTGTGTAGAGCCAGTATTCCTCCGGAATGCACTTAATCGTCACTAAATGCTTCCAAAGTAACCACTCCGGTTTCGTTCCCACTGAGACCTAGTGTTCTTCTTAGAATATCCCACAAAACTAAACTACCAAATCAATTGTTCCTAGGTTAGCTATTCTATTCACTCATGTATTACAGATCCAGATCCTTCCGAGCTGCGAAATTTGTACAATGATTGCCGGAACTGGTTTCCGGTCAACCACTAGGTAGTTTGATTATTCTCTGGTCTCCCTCAGAGAGTCTTCCGGAAGGTTTAAACGAGTGACCGGAAGGCCATTGATCCTTTTTGTGTAAGTGGCCGGATTCCCCACTGCCTTGTGACTTTAAGTGGCTAGACACCCACTGCCCCGGAACTTATAGTGGCCGGACATCCATCTCCCTACTCCGCTAACTGGTGATTGATTGTTGCTGCTAGACTTGTACCCTCACATCATCCGGATGGCCTTCCGAATGCGGTCAGGTAGAGACAAATCCAAACTACAACAACATTCTGATAAGTACGGTTGTGATTCTCCGGGAGAGATGTTACCTTTTACCAAGAGTACTCTGGCTAGACCTACGCATCAGGCTTTTTCCTATCTTGGAGGAAAACTCCGGCCTTGACCGGAATCCAGATTAACATGGATTTTTCCGTGTCCTAGAGATTACCAGGAACATCTCTGCAGCTCATCTCTTCCCCTCTTGGCTACTTCCGGACCCTAGAGACTACCAAGAACACCTGTGCAAGAGCCCTCTAGCTTTCCCAGGCGATCTCCTAATACGGCCTTGACCGGTTTCTCTTTAACAAACATGTTATCACTCCACTCTGGAAGAATGCTTATACAACAACACATATAAGAATGGATCCGTTACTCATAGAGACGACACTCCACACCAATGAGACTAGGGAGCAAATCTAGTAAGAAGGTCTCGAATATATTCAACGCAAGAAAACAAGATGGGGAGTTTTTTCAAAACTCTACTACTAAGTACTAACTTAGTTTCCCAACTTAGTCTTCCTCCTATCTGCTAGAAATCCGGAGGATCTTATTTAAAAGATCCGAGAAATCCGGAAAAGTTCCAGATTGGATCACAGATCCTATAATCTCGGAAAAATTTCCAAATTTTGGATTTCCTGCCTTAAGCTACAAAAACTAGCAGTTGATTCCGTCCGCAGCCGGGTGCAACTTGAGCCCCATCATTAATCGCTGCTAATCTAGAATTACAGCCCAAAAACGCTACATCTAAACACTATCCTAAGACGGGGCACCCGCTGCCCGATTTCTCCCACTTCTGCACATGGGGGATATCTCCATAGGAACCCGCTGCTTATCCTTTCTCTTCTTCAATGTTGATAGAGAAGAGTCGCCCTTCCGGAACGACAGTTTGGCAGCTCGGGAAACCCTTGCTATCGGAGTCCTGGAGTCCGGAGGCGGAGGTTGCCGTTCCAGTGCAGCTTCCGGAATTGGAGGTGACGATCGTTCCAGCTCGGTAGTCGGTTTGACCTCTCTGACCAGGTCCCTGTAACTTTTAGAAGGACTCCCTAGTCCGTGTGCCAACCTCTGGGACACGGATTTGGATCGTGCCTGGGAGTCGGTCTCTTCCGGAGGATCCGGTAGGCGCATTATCGGAGGCGTCAACACATCCGGAAGATTCTTCAATATCTCACTTGTGCTGGGGTTGGGAGACACTATGCCTTCTGCCGGTGTCCGTGGTGAGGGGATATTGAGGTCCTCCAGATTTGCTGAGGTCCCTGGAGCTCAAGCCAGCTCGGACTGTGGCAGTTCCGGAGGAGCCGTGGCCTGGTTAGGGGTCATGAAATCCTCCGGCACTTAGGCTGCCTTCTCTTCCAGATCCATCTGAGTGATGTTGTTCACCAAAACCTGCATCTGTTCCTAGGTCTGGCCCATCTTCTCCGCTTGATCGAGGAGGAACCGGAAGATATTGGTTGTGGTCACCTTCTTCTCCTTCTCCGCTAGTTTGGTGAAGAGCTTACTCCGGTTGATTGTATCCATCGGAAAGTTCAGAGCCTTCCGGACCTCCGTCAAGGCGGCTGCCGATGCGTTGGCTCTAGCCTCCGCCTATTTCAGGGCCACCACTGCCACTGCTGTCTCCTGTCGCAAGTGCGCTGCCTGCTTTTCCAACATTGTGTTGAATTTGTACAAGTTCGTGATTTGTAAATGCACTGCCTTCATGAAAATCTCCTTGTTCCCGAGATCCTCCATCCGGAAGTTGACCTCTTCCAGCTGGTTGACACTTAGACTCTGGAAGACCTGTTCCATGCCTGTCTTCATGACGTAGTTGAGCTCTTTGAGAGCTGCCACTCTCCAGGTTAGCCCGCGCAAAATGTCATCGATCTCCACTATCTAGCCCTTAGAGTCTTTTGGGTCGAGCTTCCTCTTCTTTCGGTTGGCTTCCTCGAACGGCCCCGACTCGTCTACGTTGGACAATCCGGATGAACTAGTGATGTCCGGACTCTCCGGTGCCGGCTCCTTGTCTCGAGCCCTCTTCTACGCCCTCCGGTCTTCTTCCGGAAGGTTCGTTGTTGTTGGGTCCGGTACTGGTTCCGCTGCCTCTCCGGACTCTTCTTCCGTCTCCTCACCTCCGTACTTCTAGAAGCTAAGGACTTCGTCGTACAACCTCTGCTTCGTCTGAGTGAATCGTTGGTGATAGCAGTAGAACTATACCACATAGGAGGCCAAAGGGGTCGCAGATTTTTTCACCTTCTAGAGATTGGCCACTAGACGGTTGATCATCTCACTCATGAGGGTCCCCCAATCTACCAGTATCTTCCCCCGAAGTGCTCCGAGGAAAGTGCAGGCCCCTTCAACACCAGCCGCTTCGGCTTTTCCGGATGGAAGATAGGGTTTAGAAACCCTAGCACCAACCGGGCATCCTGATGCCTTAAGTTCAGGAGGCTGTACCCTTCCTTTGGGTTGGCCTTCCCTTTGAATTCCTTCCACAGGAACTCATCTCTCCATTCTACCACCTTGGTGCGCCTGGCCCGGAAGTCGTATGCATGTATCCATTCCGGAACTCCCAAAGTTCCGGATGAGCCCGCAGCATCCCTTTGTACTTGGGGTCCGGCGTTCCTATCAGCTTCTAGACGTACACCTCCTCAACGATGCCCCAAGCCACGTCGAGAATTCCGTCGCATTCCATGGCCTTTAAGCTCTCCTTCAGAAGGTTGTATTTGTCCGGGTTTGTAGAGATTTCCGGCAAAACCTTCATCAACGGCGGAAGCGTAGAAGCTGGTGCTTCATCTCGATTTCCTCTTCCATCTCGGTTTGTTTTCTTCTTCTTGGCCATGGCGATTGTCTTCATCCGTTCTGCCAAATTCCTCACCCTCTCTCGATGTTGTCCCTGCACGCACCGTCTTTACAAAAACTCTCCCTAACAAACACACGTCCGTTCCAATTGCTAATGCAACAAACCCTAACGGCCAGCAGTGAGGAGAAGAAGAGAGAAAGAGTGAGCGCAACACATTAAGGAAGAAAAAAGAAAGAAAGAGATTTCTCTCGCGCCGCGGACTTTTGAAGTTGGCCATTGGACCGGCTTCGGGAAAAAGTACGGTTGATGATGACAGTTCCGGGTGACAGACTCTCCCGGAGTTCCGATATCTATTTCGGCCCTCAGTTTAGCAGCTTTAGGATCAATTGGGGATTTCAACCGGGAGCATCCGTCTTTATTCCTACAATGACTATAGGTTTTACTCTAGTCTAGACTATCATACTTAATTAACTATTTTTTTTGTTTTTGCCGGATTTTTAGGTTAACTTCCAGAACCTTATGGGAATGGTTTCCCACAACTGGCGATTAACCTTGTACTGCCCCACCTCCCCAAGTGGATTCAGAGAAGGCTCAGCCTCAGCAAGATGAGGCCATGGACTCTCCTTTACCACGGCCTTCCTCCCATTCACCGACCCCAACAAACCAGTATGTGCCGGAGGTCCCATAGGATTCTTATCCATATGGTACGAACGAGGGTGTGGATCTTTTGATCCTTTGTAATGATGACGCTGGCCCATCTTGCGTTGCGGTCGACCATAGTACTGAATCACTTTGATCACTATCTCCTGCTGCTAGAGATGAGGATTTGCAAACATGTGATGAAGTCGTGCCCTCCCGTATCTCTAGTACGCCTTGTGATTGTGTTGGAGTTGAGTCTGAAATAGCTCTGGAGACTCCAGGGGGTCTAGCACCCAATGTGCTGGATGATATCATCATTCTCTTATCCGACTCTAGTGGCGATGAAGGTGAAATAGACCCCATTCCAGCCAGTTGGACGTCAAATCCGGCTCATAACGATCCTTTGGTGGAAATGGGTTTGGAGGACGCTTTCGGATCACGCGATCCGTTCTTCTACAACGCAGCCAGAGAAGCCTCTGTCCCTCGAGAGCCTATAAAGTATGAACCTAGAGGTGACTACTTCAAGCATATTCTCAACAAGCGTCTTTGGGAGCAGAAAGTGAAGCATGACATCTTGGACAAGTTGGAAGCGTCCAAGCAATGGCAGGTGGAGATGGTGGCTGCTCTGGAGAAGCAGAAGGAGGAGTCTACTATGGAGAAGGACTGAATGGCGGCTGAAATTAGAACTGAGCTCCAAGCTCAAATGAAAGCGGAGTTGGCTTTAATGTTTTCTCAAAGCATTCAACTTAGTCAGTCAACCTCATATGGTCCAATGTTGTCCACAATTCCTCAGACCTCGATTTATCCTTGCATTGAGGATACTTCTGCCTCTGTGCTTCGTCCTGCAGTCCCTTCGTTGTCTGCTTTACTGCGGAACTCGTCTTCTGTTCCGACTGCGGACCCTTCCCCCGCAGATCTTCAGCCTCCTACCTCGGCCGGCTATCAAGAGGTACTTGTTGCTCTGGAGGAGCCCTCTTTGTCAGCAAGAGGATCAGTGGAGGATCCTCGATCCAAGGATAGAAGTCCCGGTCGCATCTTGCATAATCGGGCGGTCTCAGCATGTGATGAACATGGGGCTCTTTCAACTCCGGGGTCGTCGCCACAACCATCACCTGCTCGCGTCCAATAATTTGAGGAGTGCATTGGAGAGTCCTGTAGGATAGAGGCGCCTTCTAAACAAGATGATGTCCTCATGGCGGATGAGGATCGAGTGGACTACGAGCCGTCTCCAAAAGGTCCTGGGCAACACGCGGCACAGGAAAATAAGGTTGGCTAGCCTTTTCGGAATTTTCATACGATTTTCATGATGTAATCTAGCCCTGCTTTTTTTTATGATTGTACTCACCCCTTAGTAGGTCTTATCTCTATTTGTGGTGGCTTGCAAGTGTCGGATCCTTACAGTTTTGGATGTACAATAGAACGAATGTACAAAATTTTTGTAAAACATTTTTTTCATCAATCAATAGAATTGTTTAACAATTCTATTTTACTCAATTGTTTCCTCAGATCACTTTGGATGACATTGTCCACCGTCCCATTGCATTGAAGCCTCGGAATGGAAATGTTTTCCAGCAGTCTCTTTGTGAAGTGGAATTCATGCAATCAATCATAGTTCCGTCTCATGTTGCTCAAACTGCATTTCATCAGGTAAATTCATATGTTTCCTTCCGTTGACTATTTTTTGTGTTGGTCCCGTACCAGAATCGTCCTTCTAGGAGTGTGTCTGTGTTAACCAGGGATTTAGGCTTATTATGAGCTCCAGGTAGTAATTTTTTGATTTACTAAGTAGTTTCATTGGTAAAAAGTAACTAGTGGATGAATCTGGACAGTGGATGAGACTGTCCGGACTGACAGTGGATGACACTGTCCAGTCGGGACTTTGGATGAACTGTCCAGATTTTGGATGAAACTGTCCGGACATGGATGTCATCCATCCGGACACCTTTCATCCATTAGGGCAGATTAGGGTTTGGAGGGGTTAGAAAGCCGCCTCTTAGGCTTTTGGGAGGCTCTCTTCTCTTCTCCTCTCTTCCTCTCTCTTGTCTTGTGTGGGCTGATTTCTGGAGTTGTTGCAACTAGGGTGTAGAAGTGGAGTTAGAGAGCTAGGAAGTGAAGTTAGTGTATGGATCTAGAGTTGAAGTGAGTATGGAAGTGGTTTATGGACATGTAAGGAAGTAAAGCAAGACTTTGCCACTATCTATTGTGTGTTTGTATTAGGGTTTGAAGGTGTGAGTAGATCTTGATGTTTGAAGAGCATTTGTGGTGAAATTGGGTTGTGGGTATTATAGATCTGGCCTGAATATACCAGATCTGATGTAGATCTAGCTTGATCTACTAAACCCTACTCAAATCTGGAGCATGAGAGTGAGAAAACGTCCAGATTAGTTGTGGGTATGGTCTGATATGTTGCAATCTGGTGTGAAAATACTAGATCTGATGTAATCTGATGTAATGATGAGATCTTCCCTTTAACATTGGCGACCATGCATAAATTCGAATCAAGTGGCTCTTGTTGACCCGCAGCGCAAGACAGCAGTTTCTGGAGGGTCGTAGGAAGTGGCTGATGAAGCGGCAGCAACCCGTGCAACCAGCTACAGAAGGTATAGGCAGCTGCAGACACGCACAGACAGCTAGAGAGTCTGAGACAGCTGCAGACAGCCCCAGACCAAAGTCGTCCAGCTGCTACTGTAGAGTGATTTTTTCACCACTCTAATAAAACACCCAAGTGTACCCACACCTCATAGGATTCGTTACGGGGATGATCATACGCCTAGTTTTAAGTAATTGGAGATTAATTGTGTCGTTAAAGCTATCTTTTTGGTTAATTCTTAAGGTTATCTATCTATTTATAGGAAATTAGGGCTGTTAGCATTACTCTTAAGGGATCCACAAACAAAGTCTAAACCCCAAGGATCTCTCGTGCCTTAAGACGGAACATTAGTCCTTTTAAGATTGTGCTTATGCCACTACTCCTTAAACACTTGCCACACTGGGCTAATGGAAGTTTCCATTAAGTCTCATTGCATTGGTTCTTTAATTACAATCTTTAAGAATTCACATTCTTACCTCATGCATAAACGCTCCACTTTTCACGTCCGTCCACTCGGTCCACGTGATCATGTTCTTAAGACAATGGTTAGTCTCAAAAATCCCATACACAAGTTAACTTAAGTCTTAAAAAGTTCACCTCTTAAGTCTCCACTTAAGTTCACTTACCCACAATTATCCCTTAAAGACCACGATGTTCCACACTTACTCATACCACTTAGTCTTTAAGATGTCTGAATTTTACTTAAGACTTCTCTCGCGGTCGGGTCCATGTTCTTAAGAACACAGTTTCTGTCCTTGAGTTCTTAAGCACTCACTTTCTCACTTAGGACTGATTCTTAAGAACCTGCACTGTCTAGACCAATTCGGTCCTACAGTGTTCTTAAGTTTCTGTTCTTTAAGACTTCCAGAACCAGGAATGCATCTCACTGAATGCAAATGTTGTCCCGTACTGTCTCTCATACGAACCTTTAAGTCCAAGCCCTTAAACTTAAGGGTCTCATGGTACTTAAGGTCTCACTCTTCATAAGCTTATGTATCCAAACTTGGACTTAAGATTCTTAAGTTTTTATGTTTTCTTCTTAAGTTTTTCTTTGGGATTTGCTCCTTATTTTCTCTCTTATGTTAGATTCTTAAATACTCACAACTTAGTCTACCTTAGAAAATCCCTTCTATTAAGGTTAGACTTAATGCCAATTTTTTGTATGCATAATATGACACTCTTGCCATGCATCAAGGTATGCCACTCTTGATGTTTATTGCATAAATTGCATTAACATGAATAAGAACTCCACTCTTATTCTTATGATACTTAAGTTATGCTCACTCACACTTGAGATCTTATTAAGTACTTATGCATCACACATCTCATGCACTAAGTCACTTAATTTCACATTATCTCCATTAATCTTCACACTCATGATTAATGCTCCAACACACACACAAGGTCACACACACGACCTTTGTAGTTAGGGTATTTCCCTAACTTATTCCATGAAGAATAAATATACAATGCATTCATGCATAGGAATTTTATCCACAATTAATACCTAATACATGCACTTGCATTTACAACACACAATGTCAAATTTATGCAATGAAGTTCACATAATATTGCAATTATACATATGACTCAAGTCACACACAAGACTCTACACATGCAAATTCAATAACAATTATATATTCATATATAAAATTAAATACTCTTACAACATTAAGAGTCATCAACTAGCTCTTTCACCTAAAGCTAGGGCTCACTCCAATCTTCCTCCAAGGAATTTCTATGGTAATGGCCAAGAATGCTAAAAATTCAAGCTAGTCATTCTACTCAACATCCAAGAGGTACAACTCTTGGAAAGAGGTTTTCCCTAGTATTAACCATTAAGATTAATTCTACTAAATCTTCACATCTCTTCATATCTATTCATGGAAAAGTACACCCTACCCAAAGGGTGCGAATTCAACCCTTTTCCCATTATTTCCTTATTCTTGGATATGAATAGGTACTTTCCAATTAATTAAGTACTTAGTGTAAACTTAATCATTAATTTTTTAATTCTCCATATATCTACAACCCTTTTTACACTTAATTTTTGGAAAAAAGCTAATTTTGTCATTTTGGCTCTACATAGCCCTCCTCTTAGCTTGGAGACGTCCTCGTCGACTTCAACGACCTTTGGCCTTGAACTTGATCTTTCACACTCCATCTTCCTTTCTATCATTTTCTTGTAGTCTCTTTAAGCTCCATATAGATTTCTTCTTACTTGTCTTTATTCTCTAAGAATTGTTGATTTTCTTTATTTGCTTTCCATTGTTCTCCTCTTTAATGAGTAAGTCACATACATACTTGGCTTCAAGTTTCTCCTTTTAACTTAACTCTTTTAGTTAAGTCTTCCATTTGTAGATTTCCATAATTTTTTTCATTTTAGCTTTGAATTTTTTCATTCTCTTTTAAATCTTCATTTTTAGTTTTCATTGCTTTCCAAATTTTTCTTTCCAATTTATTTTTTCTTCCATATCTTCCTTTACATTCCACTTGCAATCATTTTTTATATTTTTATTTATTTTATTTTATTTTTTTCACTTCATTCATCATTTTTTCTTCAAATTTAGAAAATTAGCACTTATTAGTCCTCTCATCTCTTGATTAGTAGATTAGTAGTGCAACTAATTACTAATCCTAGATTACTAATCTTCTTTTCACTCTTCTATTTCTTCTAACTTGTGTGAGCTAACCTATCATACAATTTAAGTAGTGTGTTATTACTTCACCACTAATCGTCTCATCTACATTACTCACATTGTTTTCCATAGCCTTTTTGCTTTATCTCTCAATATTATCATGTTCTTACTTATTTTTCCCTTTCATGATACTCTCTCATTAGAATTATCATGTTCTCTCCCTCTTATTTTTTCCTTTCATGATACTCTCTCATTAGAATTATCATGTTCTCTCCCTCTTATTTTTTTTCCTTTCAGCTATATGCCTTAAGTTTATTATATTATTTTATTATTTATTTTTTATTTTTACAAATTTAATTGAATTTGCTCTTTCCTTAAGACACTATCCCTCCACATATTCTTAAAACTCTCACTACATGTAAGTCTTAAGATTTTTGTTTTATCCAAAGTGTAACTGACTTTGGTTTTGTTCTTAAGAAAACTCACTCATTAGAGGTTTTTAAGAACTGACTTACTTAAGGAAAATAAGGATCTATCCTATTTGTTCTTTTTCCTTAAGGAACTAAATTTCTCTTGCTTGTCTGGTTCTTAAGGTTCTAGTCTGCTCAAGGTTGTAACTTAAACTCTCACTTTCCTTAAGGTCACAAGAAAAGATGATCTCACTCAAAACAGTGTTTTTAAGGGCTCTTACAATTTTGTACTTAAAGGGATCTTTTCTAAAATTTTGAACTTAAGGAGTTGGACTTTAAAGTATAAACTTACTACGTACTGGTTTTTTAATTAGGAAAATTATCTGTTCTTTCAGCTGGTTCGTTTCTTCCCGAACATGTTCTTACCCACGTATAGACAGAGCTCTGTCTGTATTGACAGGTTCTTTATTAGTCACAGACTCCGAAAATCAATCTTCTTTTTCCATTCTTTCCTAAGTTCTTTATAATTGTTCCTTCATTGTGATTCATCACGCTTCAGATTGTGAAAATAGGTTGTGCATGTGTCTCCAAATAATTGAAACAGTGAGAGAAGTTATTATTTTTCTATATACTAGGTTCAGCATTTGTCCCATATCGTTTGGTAAGGCTCCTGCGGCTCACGATATATAAGCTAACAGACCAGATACCTTTACCTAGCAGGCCTTGGTGGTCGGTTAACGTGTGCCGCGGGTACATACTGTCGTGGCAACCTCCGGGTGCTAGTGCCGGGTATGTATCATCACACGTGGCTTATCCCACCACGCTTGACTAGAGTGTTGACTCCTGTAGTTACAGGCAGTTCAACATGGTTTTTTTTTTTTTTTTTCATAACTTACTGCTTAATATTTCCTTCTTTGTGTGTACACTCCCAAGTCACCGAACCTCCTTTCAGCTGACTTCCACTTGTATATATTTTTTTATTTTTCGTAGAACATTCCTAGAATTCTTCATTCCCAGACAGTTTCTCCTCTTAATTAGTTGTTGACTCCATTTCTTCGTGTTCATAATCTTATGACATCGTATCATGCAGCTAATGTCATTCATATTTCCATAAGATTGCAGCTTTACAGGTTTTTGTTCAGTCTTTCAAAATCAGCTATCAGCTCATTATCCTGGCTTCCACAATAAGCCATATCCTAAGTTCTCGAAGCTGCAAACTTCTAAACTCTAGCTGCAATCACAAAATTCCATCATAATATTTACATTGTCTATACAGAGCTTCTCCTAAAAAACCTCATGTCTACTCAAGATCTTGGTCTGGCTTCGAGTCGAGGACGCTTATGCTTGTACGCATCCTTGAACTCACACTCCTGGAGAATCAGCTGCAGCTCAGCCATCTCCACATTACGACGAACATCTTCATCATGCTTGAAGAGATACGTCTCGTGTGCCTTCTGATAACTCAACCAGGCAACCAGCTGCTCTTGACGCTTGCTGGAATTCTCCAAGGCAAACACCGAGCTCGCACCGTGGAGGAAGTTGGTAATTACCATACACTCCAAAGTCCTCATATGGCGACTTGGCATCTGTTGCATCTTCGTCCATAGGTGAAACTCGGGCTTGGTCTCGTCAAATCTGTTGACATTCACCACGCACTTATATCGCATACACATATGAGATAGGATGTTGCAGAACACTGCAGCTCGAAAACACACAGGATCCGTGTATTTTCGGTGAATCTCAAAAAAGGCTCGATAGGAATCACTGCATTCTTGGGGAGAAGAAAAACTCCCTGGAATCTGTGGCCAGTTGTAAGGCACTGTGTCGAGCTTACTCCAGGGCGCCCACTTGTAACGCCGATATCCCTTCAAGGGACACTGGTGGTAGCTCATCGTGATCGCTCCTGGTGGCACCGTTGACCACGTCTGGGATGCCTTGGGATATAGTTGATCCCACTGTCTCCAGACCTGCGGTGACAAGCCAAAGTCCTCCAACAGCCAATCTATGGCTTGCCATGAGGGAAATGGCACCTCCTCCTCGCTATTGAACAGATTCTCGTACTCTCCGAGAAATCGTTGCTTGTTCAACGATCCGGTCACTGGTAGTGGCAAGCCTCCCCAGATCGTGTGTCTATAATCTGGAGGGGGTGACATGAAAGTGGCCATCTGAACCACATCTGCCACATCCACCGTTTTCTTCTTTGCTCCCTCGATCGCACGCTTAAGTCGGTGGTGAGCTCGGACCTTGGCGTAGAGATACTGCCCCATGGTGATCTCACCTCGCTGAGCCAAGTCCTCGCGCTCCTGGACTTGAGTCATGCATCCCACAAAGCTCTGCTCGTTCTGTAGCAACTTTGTCAGCTTCTCCATCTGGTTCTTCCATTCTCCCAGATAGTCCGTGGAGAGGGGAACTGTCTTGAGATCAACCTCCGGAATGACTACCATTCGTTGAGCTACATCCGGTTGATCATACTGCCTCCGCATCTGCAGCTGCCCCTCCAAGTGCCAGTAATATAGTAGCACTCTGGCTCCAATATCACCGATCGGCACCAGCAGCTGTCTCGAGTCCTCCAGCTGAAGGTCTTGTCTCACAATCATTTCGCAGATTAGATTCTGCATATTGGCGAAGTTCGCCGCTACGGTCCACAGGTTCTGAAATTCTCCTCGGCTCAGCTTGTCTCCATGATTCAAACACATCATGGTTAAACAAGCGGTCCTCTGCAACTCATAGGCTCGGAAGAGTGCAAAGGTTGGCGGACTGTGTAAGTCCTGGCGCCAAATTGCCTCTTGGAGTTTGCTCTTCACTCCTCTATCTGTGGTCGTCTGTGCAGTCAACCGGGCATTAGCCTCGGTGACATCTCGTACCTTCTCTTCCAACTCTGCTACCTGTGAAGAGTCAGGCGTAGCTACGGTCGACGCTTCCCTACTCGCCTGCACCTCCCTCTTCTGTTGAGCTAGGGATGTCGCTAACTCCGTCGTCAATTTTTTCTCAGCCTGATACTGCTCCTTCACCAGCTGGTGTTGAGTCTTAAGACTCTCAATCTCGAGCAAGTATTCTTCAACTTGTCGCTCCTCCGCACTGTGGAGATCCTTCCAGTGGGCAGCGCTCCCGGAAGCTTGCCGGAGCTCTTCTTGCAACGTGTGCCAATCTCGCACCTGTGCTTCCTTGTCTCTAGCTAGAGCTGAATTTTCCTTCTCCGACTCCGCCTTGAGGCGATGGTACTCCTGCTCCATGTGGCTCAACTTCTTCTGCAACTCCTCGCATTGCTGTGCCTTAGTGGTTTGTTCGTTGCACAAGGTCTCCCAGCGCTGAACTTCTTCAGTTGTTTGGGCCAACTTCCCTCGCAGCTCACCTCGCTCCCTGTCCAGCAGTTCTTTAGCTCGCTCTGCTTCCAAGAGCACCTTCTCTAGCCGGAGCTTCTCGCGTTGGAAGTCCTTCTGCATTTGATCCTTGGCCAACAAGATGTCCTTGTTGGTGGCTTGGTATTGAGCTACGAGATCATCCTTCTGGATCACCATCAGCTCGAGATTCGCCTTGTTCAACTCCCGAACCTCACCCTGTTTGGTGCTATCTGCCCCCTGCGATCTCTTCTCTGTCCGCTTGAGAGGAGCTTCATCTTCAGGGTCCTCCATTGTGGCAACCTCGGGAGCAGCGTACGGAACAATCTGCTTGGATGGTGTCTTGGACAGCTTCGCTGCTGCTGGTGGACGTGGTTCCTGTCCTGAGGTGATACTCAAGACACCTCCAGTGGAGATCGGGGGCTTCACCTTCTTCTTCTGCACTTCCGCCAACGGTTTCTTCCCCTTATCTTTTGCTGATGCAGGGGCTTCATGTGACCCTGGCGTCTCCTCTTCTGCGTCCTCCCTTGCGGGACTGGTCATGTCGTCATCTCCTACATCTTCTTCTTCTTCAGAAGCCTCTTCCGGTTCCTCTTCTTCCTGCGGTTCCTCCACCATCTTGCGCAATCTCTTCTTCTTGGAACTCCTCCCTGATTCTTCTTCCACCTCCTGTGCTCCTCCAGTCAAGCTCTTCCTCAGTGGGGGACAGATTGCTGAGAAGTACGTGGTCCCATGGAAGAAGATGTTGTGGCGGGTATTCTTCCCTGCTAGCTCCAATCGGAGATGCGCGTACATGATCTTGGACCAATTGAGTCGCTCTCCATTCCAGCTCTTGTACGCTGCAGCCAATGCGCTGGGTGATAATACCTCCGTTCCATCAAAAGCCATCAAGAGTCGAAAGTTGATAAATTTCAGCCATTCCTTCCACGAAGCCTTGGCCTTCCTGATCGAATATCCCCGTCCCACCTTGGCGTCGTCTGGCCTCTCGAACACCCGACTGAGCTCAGTCTTGGTTAGCAAAGGCAATCCCACCAGCGTAGGTCCCGTCTTTGGCAAGCTTGGACAATGCTGTTGGACGACCTCGACGTCGAAGCGAACCACTTCACCGTTGATCAAAAATTCGTCTTGTGCGCCTCGCTTGGAGTTCAACATGAAAGCCAGCACTCGCGGTAGATCCGCCTCCGGCCATTGCTGCTCGATGAATTGCAGGAGACCTGCCTTCTCCAAATTCTTGCGGTTGCCCTCATATACCTTCTTTGGCAACTCCCTCAGCGGAGAAGGATCGATCTCGAAATCCTTCTTCGTCTTCCGTTTCTGGCTCATCTTGATTTCTCTGTCTGCTGTTCTCTTACAACCAACGCCACTCTGTGAATTTGGATTCACCATTTTGCACCTGTCTTTAACAACAAAGCAAAGCTCTTTTCCCTGCAATGTCTACTTCGTTTTTGCAATCTTCTTCACGCTACGAACACTCTTAAGACATGCGTCTACACTCATAGAATTCCCTATCATCTGTGCAGACTTATGTCTTAAGATTACATGCAAGGTGGTTACAACGGTTATTCCGTTTCTTGATTTTCTTTAACAAACTCTTTGATTTTACTCTCGTAGATAGTTATCTACTCTCAGTAAATTTTATTCCGTTAATCTCATACCTTAGCAAGGAAGATCAGTTGAATTCTGTTGTCTTAAGCAACCTTATTCACAACGACATGGCATAATCCAACAATTCTGTGAACTCACATTCAGCATGACTTAAACGACGAACTTACCACCAGAACGTGTGACGACCTCTGCCCTCGCTCTTGGTGACACCTCGCTTCCCCGACGCTGAGTCTCACAAAACTCACAGCTTTGCAACAATTCTTCACGATATACTCTGACTCTCAACAATGCAAACTAACCTCTCGACTCTGCTTCGGCAACTGAACAATGCACTTGTGAATTCTCTCTGATGAGCTATAGCCAAGTTTGGCAGCTCGTTTTCTTAACGGCTCATCAAGTTTTGCCACTTGGTTTTAAGTCCCGTCCCCACTCGTCCTTATCATCACGTTTTTCAAGTCATTGTAATGATCTTTTTGACGTGATTGATTATTGTTCCCTCGAGTGAAGTGTCCACTTTTGTCCCTTCCATGGCACTTTAATTTGATCTTTCAACATGATGAGATTTCTCCACTTTATGACAAGGTCGCTTCTCACAGATTTCCTACCAACTTAATCATCATTTTTATTTTCTTAAGTTTTTCCATTTTCCATAATTTGCTTCGGCTTACTTCTGTCTTAAGGCATTTCCTTGCTTAAGTTTATTATTGTCTCACAATTTTACTTTTTAAGATGAACTTCAGGGACAACCCCAGACTTACTGTCTTAAGGTGTTCACTCAAGTTCTTAAGACAATTGGATTTCTGACATCCTCGCAAATAAGACACTCAAGTTCTTAAGTCATTTGTGTCTTTAAGACTATTTTGAGTTCTTAAGGCAACTATAGATTTGACGTCTCTTGAGTGCTTGAAGACGGCTTAAGTTCCTTAAAACAGCTGTGTCTTTAAGAGCACTGAAGTTCTTAGGACAACTATCATGACATCACACTTATGATCTTAATTCTGTGACTTAACTTGAGATGACTTCTTAAGTACTGTTCCTTTATGCAAAATGATTTAGCTCTTAAGAATTTTTATTTTTGAATTTTATTTTTTCAATAATACCTTATGACAAGGTTTCTCTCAAGAAAGTTTTTTTGTGAATATTTTTTATGAATGATCATAAATTAACTATGACTTAAAACACAAAATTCTACACTTTCCCTATGGTAGTTTAGTGTCGTTCCGGACTACTTAAAAATTCTTTCTTAAAATTTTCTTAAAATTTTCCTTTAAGTAGGGGTGTAGCCCCCCTCTTTTAAAAGGTAACTTGCCCTCAAGTTACGTACTTTTTGAGCCTGTAGCCATTATAGCGTGTTGCATGCACATTACCTGCAAAATCTTGTAATTCCACAGAACCATTAGGATAAGATTTAAGTATTTTGTATGGTCCAAACCATCGCATTTTAAATTTTCCGGGAAATTTCTGGAATCTACTGTCATAGAGTAAGACTAAATCATTTTCTTTTAGAGTTTTTGGTTGTAATTTACTATCATAATAAGTTTTCCTTTGTTTTTGTATAGCTTCCATATTCATGTAGGCTTGACCTCTAATTTCATCTAGACGTTCTAGATTATCTAATCTTTCCCTTAGAGATTGTTCATCATCTAATCTTTCAAAAATTGCCACGCGTAGAGAAGGTAATGCCACTTCTATCGGGAGCATAGCTTCCAATCCATATACTAATTGGAAAGGGGTTGCTTTAGTTGTAGTTTTTATTGTACATCTATATGCCCATAATGCATTATTCAACTCATAATCCCAATTAGATGCATTGCCTTGTGATGTCTTAGTGATAATCTTGCAGAGAATACCATTAGACTTCTCAGTTTGTCCATTAGCTCTAGGGTGATAGGGTGACGACTTACGGTGCTTAATAAAATACTTTTGCAACATTTTCTCAATAGTATCATTGATGAAATGAGTCCCTCTATCACTTACAATTTCTTTTGGACACCCAAACCTAGTGATGATATGTTCATAAATGAATTTTGCCACAGTGTCTGCGTCATCATTTCTAGTGGCAAGGGCCTCTATCCACTTAGTCACATATTCGGTTGCAACCAAGCTATAGCGTTTTTGACCCTCACGACTAGGTGGTTTAATGGGACCTACAAAGTCAATTCCCCATTTTTCAAAAGGAATTTGTGCTAAAATTTTGCATAGCCTTAGTGGCTGTCGATTTACCAACTCGCTGGCAAGGATCACATTTTTTAACATAATTAGTGGCATCGGCAAAAAGAGTGGGCCACCAATAGCCTGCTCGCAATGCTTTTTGAGCTATAGCCCAGCCCGCAAAATGCCCTCCACAGACATCATCATGACATCCTACTAAAATCATTGACACTTCACTAGGATTTACACATCGTCGAAGTATATCATCTTTGCCTCTCTTATAGAGAACACCACTAAGCATGGTGTAAGGCAAAGATTGATGGACTAGTTTAATTTTATCTTTGCTAGTGTACTCAATAGGAAAAGTAGCCTTAGTTAAATAGTAGATGATGTCGGCATATTCTTTTGGAATTACATCAAGTACCTCCACACCCTCCTTAATAGAAAAGATGTGTGCATCTGGAAAGTTATCATCTATGGACTGTGGATTTATAGTCTCACTAAGTCTTGATAAAAAATCTGCATTTTGATGTATTTTCCCCGGTCTTACATTAATGGTAAAATCAAACTCTTGTAATAATAAAACCCATCTTGCAATTTGACCACTTAATTGAGGCTTATTGATCATATACTTCAAGGCATCATGATCAATATGAAAAGTGAATTTATATCCCAATAAATAATGTCTATATTTTTGAACAGAGAAAATTATGCCAAGACCTTCTCTTTCAGTTACAGAATAGTTCCTTTCTGGGGCACTCAACTGTCTACTTGCAAAGTAAATTGGTCTATCATGACCTTTGGAATCTTTCTGGCTTAACACACTTCCAATTGCCATATTAGAAGCATCAACATATACTTCAAAGGATTTTGTCCAATCTGGGGGAATTAGAACAGGTGCTTTACTAAGACGACGTTTTAACTTGTTAAAAGCTTTAGTGCAATCATCCGTCCATACCCCCGGTAGTAAAGTTTGTTTTGTTAAAACACTCAAAGGTGTTGCTATAAAAGCAAACTTATAAATAAATCTTCTATAATAACCTATTGCACCTAGAAAGCCTTTTAGTCCCGTGAGATGTTTGGGAATTTCCATTTTAATAATAATGTCTACTTTGTCTGGGTCAACCGATATTCCTTCTTTTGAAACAACATGACCTAATAATTTACCACATACAGTGGCAAACTCAGACTTAGCAGCATTTATGGAGATGCCATACTTTCTACATTGATCAAAACATTTCTTTAAATTTTGTGCATGATCTTTCTTAGAACCAAACACACAAAAATCATCTAAAAATATCTCCATAAATTTTCTAAGATATTTTGTGAAGGCTTGAGTCATAACTCTTTGGAATGTTGCCGGAGCATTGCACAATCCAAATGGCATGACATTATATGCAAAATTCCCCCAGTCCGTAGTGAAAGTGGTCAATGGTTTATCTTCTGGGGCAATCTGCACTTGATTATAACCTGAGAATCCATCAAGGAAGGAATAACACTCATGACCTGCTACACCATCTAGGACTGCATCAGAAAATGGTAAAGGAAAGAAATCTTTCTTAGTGGCTTTGTTTAACTGTCGAAAATCCTGACAAATACGGATCTTACCATTCTTTTTAGGTACTATGACAATAGGTGACACCCACTCACTAAATGGCACGGGATAAATGAAATTACACTCGAGTAATTTATCAATTTCCTCTTTAACCATTAGAGAATACTTTGGGTTCATCCTATATTGCCTTTGCCTAATAGGTTTAGCATCCGCTCCTATGATAATTCGATGTTGACAAACATCAGGAGGTATGCCTTTCAAATCTTTATAAGTCCAAGCAAAGGCATCTTTCTCCTTCTTAAAGAATTCCAACCATTCTTCATATTCTTTAGAACTTAATTCATCATATATTTTAATAGGCTTAGGATCTTCCGTAGTGCCTAAATTTATTTCGATAGTATTTTTTACTAAAGGTCGAACATTAGGTGTTTTCTTATCACCTAGCAACTCATCCGAGTCTGACACGTAAGGGATTTCTTTATCTGATGCTCCCTCAGTAGTAATGTTAAAAATAGGAGCATTTTGCCATGCTTCAATAGCTGCATCCGAGTCATCAACTTGACTAGGAGGGACAAAATACTCTCCAGGACTTAAACCTTTAAACGTAGGCATGTCCTAGATAACATTAGTATCTTCAGGCTTAGATTCTGAGTTTGGATCAGTAGTCCAATCTGAAGCATCATTTTGAGTCTCACCATGATAGTTTGCAGGAAACATGGGAAGAATAATTTTACTTTTGCCCTTCCCAATTGTCAAAGTTCCCTTGCCCCAATCGTCCTTGGCTTTAGCTAATGACAACCAAGGTCTGCCAAGGAGAATAGGATATGTGGAAATAGACTCACTCACCTTAAAGACAATATAGTCAATTTTATAATCAATTCCACCAATTATTGTATTTAATTGTATCAATTTTCCCAAAGGTTTGACTCTACTTTGATCGGCCATTCTTAAAATAATAGGAGTAGGTGCTATGGTAGTTATGCCTAACTCTTCCATAGTATCAACACTCATAAGGTTGACACTACTCCCACTATCAATTTGGACTCCATCAATTAAAGTTCCATCTATAATTACATCGACTGTAGGTGCACCTGGATCTAGAGAGATATCATGAACGTTCACAATTTCCGGTTGAGGTTTACTTGTTTCCCTCTTTATTTTTTGTTTAGTTTTTTTAACATTGTCTTCCTCTTGTATTTTTGCTCTCTTTCTAATTAGAGAAGATGTTAACTCATTCTTACAATAAGGTGACAATGCAAGTAATTGTCTCAAAGAAATTTGAGGTTGTAATCTATCTAAATCTATGAGAATATCATACGGATGCATACCCACAGCTAATCTCATAATCCTATTATGTTTTCTCTTTTTTAAAGACATAGATGATTCTTTCATTATCTTTTTTGAAGGCTTATAAAAAGTAGGTTGTTCCAACGGTTTCATGGAAGTACTTGGTTTTTCCACATTTGGAATTATAGGTACAACTTTTTCTGGCGAAGAAGGTGTTATAGGTACTTGAGTAGGATTTTCCTGAGAATCACTATTTGTTATTTCTATTAATTGTCGTGATGGTTTAAGAATTTCTGGTCTTTTTAGTATAGTTGGCATATTTCTAGCAAGCACAGGATTAAGTTTTACTTTGCTATAATCACTCTCTGAACTACTAACGGGTTCTTTTTCAAGGGCCTTCTTGGCTTGTGATCTCGTGATAAAAACATCTTGAGGTGTATCAATTGCCATATAGTTTACATTTCTAGTATTAGAAGACTCTACTTCTTGAATTTGAACTTGTTTCCTAACATTAGGAAACTCAGTGATTATGGCTGTGCAAAAGGTAGAAACATGCCCCGTTTGCCCACATCTTCCACACAAGGGATTAAAACCAACTTGTTGGCGTGCATTTGTGCATTCCCTAGAATAATGACTTGGCTCTCCACATCTATAACATACTACTTCTTTGTTTTTATCTTGATTAGGTCCTCTCCAAACTTGGTGTTGACTATAACCATTATTTCCTCTCGGATGGTTATTATTGTTTCCTGAACTGCTAAAAGGTTGTTTGGATGTAATTCTATAAGATTGTTTTTGGTTATTATTTTGAGAAGGTTGCTCTTGTACTAGGGCCTTTACTTCCTTGATATTTCTACAAGTAGTTATATCATGGCCCTTAGCACCGCAATAAGCACATTTAAGCTTAGGTGTTCCTCCTATTGGATATTTACACTCGGTGGCCAAGTGTCCATGTCCCTTACAATTACTACACCAAATATTAGTTCGTTGATTAGTTGCCTTAGGTCGCTTATTTCTACCTTCATTAACTTGGACTGACAATTCTCTAAATTATTTTTGTAAGGCTTGGAGCTCATTTTCCTCATAACTTGGAGGCATCGACGCAAGTTGTTGCTCTCTAGGATGAGGTGGTCCTTGTATAGTTATTTGGGGTTGACTAGATATTGATCTAGGATAATAATCTCTTCCACTATTATCCATCCCATATTGAGTAGTTACAGGCAAAAGATATGGATCCTGATATGGAATCCTTTTTGTCTGTAACAACATATTAGATCGCTGCATAGCAGCTTCCCAATTTCTAGCAGCTTCATATGCTGCATTTAAATTTGCCGGGTTGGAAAGTTTAACCTGGTATATACACATAGGATCTAATAAACCTCTGGTAAAGGTATTAGTGATCCATGCTTCTGGCATATTATGATCTTACCATCTATTCAATAAATTTCTAAGCCGAGTATAATATCCGGCTATAGTTTCTGTGGGATACATTTGAAAACTTTGTAACTGATCTTGCAAAGTATTATGATAAGACTGGGGTCTGAACCTGGTCAAAAATGCTTCTTTTAAAGCATCCCAGTTTATTGGTTGAGGATCTAATGCCGCATACCACCTCTGAGCTTCCCTTAGTAAATTACCAGGAAAACTAGTGATGTACTTATCAATTGCTAAATTATTAGCTATTGCTACTACTTGAAATCTTTCCAAGTAGGAATCTGGATCTTCTCCCAAGTCACCATAGAATATGGGAAATGGAGCTATATTAAGCATCCTATGATGCGCCATAGCAAGGGGATTAACAAAAGGGTCGTCTGGAGTAGGAGGGGTTGAAGGTGGTGAGGATAATGAGGACCTGCTAGAGGTAGAACTAGCAGAAGAAGAGTCAAAAGGAGAAGTCCTCCCAGAAGTATGTGAGGGGAGTCCAGCTGGACTCTCTTCTCGCACTGGTGGTTCTGAGTGCTCTTCTTCTTTACTTTCACTATTGAATAAACTTTCACCTTCTTTAGGCTCACTTTGCTCACCTACATCTAACTTTTCCTCTTTAATAGGATTATACTTAAATTCCGCTCCTTCTACACTAATTTGGTCAATCTCTTCTTGTATATCAAAGTTTAAAGTGGTAGGTCTAAGAATTTGACTAAAAGCTTCTAATAACTCCTTACGAAACTTATGCTTTTCTTCTTCATTTTCCAATGGTCTATCATTCAGAAAATGGTCAATAGATTCTTTTACTTCACTATGAGTAAATATTGGTATTTCCAATTTTGACTCAAATTCTTGGGCAAAAGGACTTGGATAGGGAGTTTCAAAGTTTGTTTGGTCTGAGGAGTTACCTACTTCGTACGTACGATTTATTAAAGAATGGGGTATGGGGGTTCTAAACAATCGCTCTAACTCATCAAGTTGTTGATCATGAATGTTAGGTTTTTCATCCACTTCTTCCTCTTCTGAGGATCCTTCATTTTCTAAGGATTTAGACCAAACCTTCTCACTTTGGGTCTCCCAATTTACTTCTTCCGGGCTACTAGAACAACAAGAGTGACTGGTATATTTTTTATCTTTTTTTTTTCCTATATATTTCTTCCTAGGATATTTTAATGCTGCGAATACTAACACTTCTGGGGTAAATTGTGGTTTCTTTGTGTCTGACGGAGGAGAATTTGGAGGATCGGGTAGTGTTTTATATGTTGTCTCCCTTTTTGTTTGTCTCAATGCCTTTTCTAAGGCTATTTCTATTTCCTCATCTAGTTTGAAGGGAGAAGGAGTTGTAACAGTGATAAAGGTAGGATTATGTACTCCTAACACTATAGTTGGTTGTTTCCTCTCTACCCTTTTCTTATAACGTTGAGCTCTCTCGACTTTTTGTTTTTCTCTTTTCTCTTTGTCTTTTCCTGACATTAGTAATCCCCATAGGTTTTTTATTTTTATCCTTATTCTGAACTTAATTTTTAAATTTTTAATTTAAACAAAGATAAATTGCTTCCTCTGTAAGCTTCATTCCCTCAACTTCCCATGCAATGTTTCGTGGATATCTATACATAGTTAATAAGGCTCCCATTTCATTTTCTCCCAACCATTCACTGGCTATACCTATTAAAAGGTCTATCTCACTTTTGGCTATTTTCAAATATTCCCCATCATAAGGTCCTATACGGTGATACGCACAAATTGTAGTGATTAATCTTCTAATTATTTTCCCACCATTAACTAGGGTATATAAAGGATCACTCTCTCGGTTCATTTTGTCATTGGGGTACTTGTATGGAATTATAGAGAATTTTAACTTGAACAAAGGTGGAGAGCCTCCATAGATAGGTTTAATTCCTTCTCTTTATTTATGGGGTAATCCAAATATGCCAACAATTCCCCTATCTCAAGTTCACTCAACCATTCTTTTGCTTGTTCAATCAATCTCTCTATTTCAGTTTCTACTATATCCAAATATTTCCTATCCTGACTAATGAAAGTTTCATAATAAGCTATTCTTGCATATAAGAATTTAAGGGACTTATTTCTTTCACTTTTAGAATTTAGGCGTTCAATTTTTCTCATTTGCTCCATTGAGGTAACAATAGTGACGCCAATCAGTCAGGGTAAATGGTTCTATCTTAAATTCTCGTGACAATGGTTCTATTATTAATTCTCTTGGATAATTGAATTTTAGTAAAAAAGTATTGATGATTTTTTTTCTATTAATGGAATGTTGGTTGTTTTCTTTAATGCGTTCTATTTCTGTCCCCAAAAGTATAAATAATTTCCCCTCATTGTATTGAATTTTAGAATAAATTATTAATAATCTTTTCAACCTTGTTCGTTGTTCTTTAAAAGTTTCATTTGAGGAACTCATTTTTTTAAATACATAATAAATCAAAGGCTACACTCACGGGAACTTCTGGATCTTTAGATAAGAAGTCGGGAAAGAATACTTTGCTCTCTAAGTTTTGTTTACTATAAACAAAGATATAAGTTTCTTGATTAAACTTGTATCCGTTCCAAGCCCCTAAGCCTCTAGAAATTAATGGTTGTGTTTGAAGTTTCAATCTACCATATTGAGCAAAAAGGTAGTGTAGTTGATATTTTAAATATAAAGTCTTTTTCTTGACAATTACTTCATTAAAACCCTCACCCTTATTCCACACTTTGTTTAAAATTAATTGTTTAATTTCTAAGGGTAGTTGTTCAAATTTTTCATTAAATGATTGATCAATTTTTAGGTGAGCCCCATAAAATTGAACTCCTTGTCCGTAATACGTACCTCTATAGACACGATAAAGGGCGCTAAACAAATATGGACCACTAAAGAAGTCACTTAATGCTTCTTCAGAAACCTCCCATGGAAAAGTAGACATGTTGTAACAACATGTCTTCACTCTTTACTAAAAGTTTTTTTAAATTTTTAAATTTTTAAATTTTTTTTTAATAATTTTTTAATATAAATTTTTAATTTTTAATAAATTTTTTTTTCAGTAATTCCAAAATTTATAACTTCACAAAAAACTAAATGCTATGATAGTTTACTTAAGTAATTGACTTAAGTTTGACAGCTTTCCTAATTAAAATCACTTAAAAAAACTTGACGGTACCATCCCCAGCATGGTCGCCAAAAAAATGTAGAGTGATTTTTTCACCACTCTAATAAAACACCCAAGTGTACCCACACCTCATAGGATTCGTTACGGGGATGATCATACGCCTAGTTTTAAGTAATTGGAGATTAATTGTGTCGTTAAAGCTATCTTTTTGGTTAATTCTTAAGGTTATCTATCTATTTATAGGAAATTAGGGCTGTTAGCATTACTCTTAAGGGATCCACAAACAAAGTCTAAACCCCAAGGATCTCTCGTGCCTTAAGACGGAACATTAGTCCTTTTAAGATTGTGCTTATGCCACTACTCCTTAAACACTTGCCACACTGGGCTAATGGAAGTTTCCATTAAGTCTCATTGCATTGGTTCTTTAATTACAATCTTTAAGAATTCACATTCTTACCTCATGCATAAACGCTCCACTTTTCACGTCCGTCCACTCGGTCCACGTGATCATGTTCTTAAGACAATGGTTAGTCTCAAAAATCCCATACACAAGTTAACTTAAGTCTTAAAAAGTTCACCTCTTAAGTCTCCACTTAAGTTCACTTACCCACAATTATCCCTTAAAGACCACGATGTTCCACACTTACTCATACCACTTAGTCTTTAAGATGTCTGAATTTTACTTAAGACTTCTCTCGCGGTCGGGTCCATGTTCTTAAGAACACAGTTTCTGTCCTTGAGTTCTTAAGCACTCACTTTCTCACTTAGGACTGATTCTTAAGAACCTGCACTGTCTAGACCAATTCGGTCCTACAGTGTTCTTAAGTTTCTGTTCTTTAAGACTTCCAGAACCAGGAATGCATCTCACTGAATGCAAATGTTGTCCCGTACTGTCTCTCATACGAACCTTTAAGTCCAAGCCCTTAAACTTAAGGGTCTCATGGTACTTAAGGTCTCACTCTTCATAAGCTTATGTATCCAAACTTGGACTTAAGATTCTTAAGTTTTTATGTTTTCTTCTTAAGTTTTTCTTTGGGATTTGCTCCTTATTTTCTCTCTTATGTTAGATTCTTAAATACTCACAACTTAGCCTACCTTAGAAAATCCCTTCTATTAAGGTTAGACTTAATGCCAATTTTTTGTATGCATAATATGACACTCTTGCCATGCATCAAGGTATGCCACTCTTGATGTTTATTGCATAAATTGCATTAACATGAATAAGAACTCCACTCTTATTCTTATGATACTTAAGTTATGCTCACTCACACTTGAGATCTTATTAAGTACTTATGCATCACACATCTCATGCACTAAGTCACTTAATTTCACATTATCTCCATTAATCTTCACACTCATGATTAATGCTCCAACACACACACAAGGTCACACACACAACCTTTGTAGTTAGGGTATTTCCCTAACTTATTCCATGAAGAATAAATATACAATGCATTCATGCATAGGAATTTTATCCACAATTAATACCTAATACATGCACTTGCATTTACAACACACAATGTCAAATTTATGCAATGAAGTTCACATAATATTGCAATTATACATATGACTCAAGTCACACACAAGACTCTACACATGCAAATTCAATAACAATTATATATTCATATATAAAATTAAATACTCTTACAACATTAAGAGTCATCAACTAGCTCTTTCACCTAAAGCTAGGGCTCACTCCAATCTTCCTCCAAGGAATTTCTATGGTAATGGCCAAGAATGCTAAAAATTCAAGCTAGTCATTCTACTCAACATCCAAGAGGTACAACTCTTGGAAAGAGGTTTTCCCTAGTATTAACCATTAAGATTAATTCTACTAAATCTTCACATCTCTTCATATCTATTCATGGAAAAGTACACCCTACCCAAAGGGTGCGAATTCAACCCTTTTCCCATTATTTCCTTATTCTTGGATATGAATAGGTACTTTCCAATTAATTAAGTACTTAGTGTAAACTTAATCATTAATTTTTTAATTCTCCATATATCTACAACCCTTTTTACACTTAATTTTTGGAAAAAAGCTAATTTTGTCATTTTGGCTCTACAGCTACCTATACCAAACCTTGTTGGAGTGACGTCCAGCAGAGACCCGAGCGATACCCTGTGGAGCGGAAGTCCCGTAGAGCTCCTGCAGGTATCCTACAGTAGTGAAGTCCAGCAGCAATCCTACTAAGACCCTGTTGACGAGAAGTCCAGCCAAGATTGAGATGATACTCTGCAGCAGAAGACCAGCAGCCACTTTGGCATAACCATGCAGTAGTGACGTTCGGTGGAAGACCCGGAGATACCCAGCTGGAGTGATGTCCCGCCGAGCTCATGAAGATACCCTGCAGCAGCAGTCCAGTAGAGACCTGGACGATACCCTGCAGCAGTGATGTCCGGTGGAACACGGAGATGCCCGGCTGCGGTGACGTCCTGCAGAACTC
This sequence comes from Bryoerythrophyllum caledonicum, assembly GCA_963971425.1. Classification (NCBI taxonomy): domain Eukaryota; kingdom Viridiplantae; phylum Streptophyta; class Bryopsida; order Pottiales; family Pottiaceae; genus Bryoerythrophyllum; species Bryoerythrophyllum caledonicum. The sequence continues at coordinate 20,976,764 of OZ020514.1, forward strand.
CTAACGACCCTGCAGCGGTAAAGCCCAACCGAGATCCTGGAGAGACCCTACTCAAGTGAAGTCCGGCAGATACCCTGAGGGTATCCTACAGTAAAGTCCAGTCTAGCGATGGCCAGTGTTTTCCAACACTTGTGATCCTTACTGTAATATTTGGCCCTTGGCACAGTGGTCTGGAAGACGCTACGCTAGAGAGGACATTGGGAGGCCAACACATGTCCAGCTCTGGATCCGAGGACTGATCCTACGTCAAAAAAGGGGGATAGTCCAGTGTTACTGAGGAAAGAAGAAAGGGTGTAGCTGGAAATCAGATCCAGACATCCAGTGAGAAATGAACCAAAGAGGAAGCAGTGGCTGGACCATGGTTATCTTAGTGAGAATGTTGGCAGAGAATATTTGACGGCGAAACGAATGATCCAGAACCGAGAAGGACCTAACCTGAATGACGAGCATGTACTACTGACTGTTGGAATGAGTGGGGTGATCTGGGTGTAGAAACAGGACTGTGGCAAAGACCAGAACAGGCGTGGGTGACAAGAGCAGTACTGAAGGAGGTAATTGACTGGAGGACCACACACTGGAGTACTGGAGAAGTACACTACTGGAGTGATACAACAGAGAAATCGCAACATACAGTGGCAACACGTGCTACAGGATGGAGGGAGACTACGAAGGTCTGGACATGGAGCTCGCAGCAAGATTCCAAGCACAGCCAGAGAGGAGACGAATTCTACCAAGAATTCAAGAGCAGAAAGCAGAGGCAGAGGACACTACAAGGTACCGGAATCCAAGCTCAGAGGAGAGTACGGCGAACCGGAGACATCCAGTAGACATGGAGGCAATTTGCGAGAATTCATCACAGGAGGCATACGATTTGCCCCCGAGAAGACCAGACGGATCTGGAGATCCAGGAGAACTCCAGATCCGGACAGGACAGGACAACAGAGAAGCACAGGGAGCACAAGAGATGAACTGGAGGGAGTTTGGAGTCCCTGAAGGCACACTCCACCACCGATGGGAGCCGGTTCAGACGAATGTCAGCATGTTGGTCAATGATCCAGACCCAGAGGAGAGGATGGACCTCCGGGCATGGGAAAGACCGCCAACTCCAAGGTATGAAGCTCAAACTCCAGACAATCTACGTACTAGTTTGGATGAAATGAGCCAGAGGTTGGGACACGAATACCCAAGGAGATATGGTCCAGACACAGGATGTCCAGGATCAGACGTGGGACGTCCAGGACTGGACATGGGACGTCTAGGACTAGACGAGCATAGGAGCAATCAAGACATTTTCACGTACACGAAGGACACCAACAGTCCACTTCAGAGAAGAAGAAGATTTCGACCATGATGCAGAGTTCATCTTTGAACAAAGGCGAATGTTGGACGAGTTTAAGGCTCAACAGAGGGTAGAGAAGGAGGCAAGATGCGAAAGGACACAAGGAGGCCCAGTACAACCGCACCGAAGAGAGTGGGGCTACCAGACAAGAGGTGGACCTGAACGACAAGATGCAGAGAAGACATGGCAGGAAGAACAACGACGCTTGGAGGACCAGAGGACTACATACATTCAAAGGCGGAAGGACGAGGCCCGACAACAGACTTTCCAGTGGTGGGAAGCGTGGCAGAGCGCAGCGGAGCCATCAACGGCAGCACCACAACCAGACCCGTTGGGAAGATGGAGACATTTCCTAGAGACCAGCCCTACAGAGCGGTTGGGAGACTCATCCCGACAACTATGCCCGGAGGAATGGGGATACATGGACCGGCGGCCTTCCAGGACAATGGGAGCTATGCCAACACCCAGACCCGACGGCAGGGGCGCAGGTCCAGGAGGTCCAGTCCATCCAACTGGAACATTATCGAGGGCACCGGAACCGGTGCACTACAAGGAGCAGCCGTATGTGGGTACGTATCCTACGGTCTACCCACCTCAGGTCGTTACACTAGGACCTAGATCCAGGGCTCCAGAGTTTGTACGTATGGGCCCACCCCCGGGTTTGGCTCCGAAACCAAGCTCCAGTTATCCACCAGTGGTATACGACAGACCGTTGCCGCCTGGCGAGACCACGTACAGAGGACCCATTCGGACGTATCCTCCAACAGATTACTCAACTGGACCCCCAGCACCAGCTCCAGTTTGGCGAACCGCAGCACCCCTGGCGGTAGTACCGAACAGGAAACCCCTGACGTACACCAAGAACAAAGAGGGGAGTAATCCAGACGCTCACATACTCCAGTTCGAGAGGACATTGTGGCATAATGGAGAAACCGACGAGCAAGTGATCATCAACTTGTTTGGGACCACCTTGAGAGACAAAGTTGGAGCCTGGTATGAAACATATCTGGAGAATCGTCTGTACTGCTCATGGGCTGACATCAAGGCGGCATTCCAAAAACGCTACCAGAGCCAGACTACCGATGAAGCCGTCTACAGAGAACTGAAGTCCTTCGCACAACAGGTGGGAGAAAAAGTCCAGGATTACTATGACCGGTTCATGACATTGATGAAATGTCTGCAGTCGGATCCAGGAGAGGGCTTCCGAATTACTAACTTCAGAGCTGGACTCTTGGAGTACATCAAGTTTACCACGAGCATTGCTCCAGCCCGGACTTTGACACAGTTGCTGGATGCAACACTTCGATGTGAGGAGAACTGTTCGGACCTGAATGGTAAAACAACAGGCATCGAGATCCGAAGAAACGACTCCAGTGGCAAGGGAGGAGGTACCACAAGTAAGGCAGCCACTCCGGAAGCCCCGAAGAAATTCTGCAACCGTTGCAAACGTGCAGGACATCTGGAACCCGATTGTTGGTTCAATCCAGATAATCCACAAGGACTGCCACGCAGAACTACGGAAGGGGCATCAGTGAATGTCAATGAAGTCCGGATTCAGCCTGAATCGAACCAAGGCACACAACAAAATTCTTCTGGAAGCTACTCCTGACCAGTGTATTCGCGCTCTGGAGGTGGAAACTCTAATTATAACCCGCCGGAGGTTTGCCACTTATGCGGTCAACCGGGGCACCGGAGATACAACTGCCCGTGCAAGAAGGAGTGGGAAGAGTTTCTAGCCATGACGGCCAAGAACAAGGCTAATTCAGCCCACCACGTCAGCAACGTGGATATCCAGATACTATAGGAAGAAGATTCCGTTGTAGTAGCCAGCTTGACTAGAGCTCAACGTCTCAAGGGAGGATTAGCAGCACCAGACAAGGAGGACCAAGCACCTGAACCTCGGAGCGCGTGGACTCAGGCAGATTGGAAAGAAGAAGAAAGGTTGAGAAACGCGATGTTGGATACCATCAAGGAGATGCACGAGCAGGAGCAGGTCGATCAAGGAACAACTTCCACTCAACCTACTCCAGACCCAGACAAGGATGTTATACCTTCCTCTTCGAAAGACTGGTTGGAATTTCCAGACTCTGATGTCTTGGAAAGTCCAGTACGGACCAAGGAGACCACACCAAGCGAGTTACCTACGTCCAGAGGTTCAACAGACATCATTCCTGGAGTTGGAAGGAAGATATTACAAAGTCCAGTGACGGTGACTCTCGGACAACTACTGCACATGGCCCCCAACCTCAGTGACTTTATGAGGACTCACTTGTTCCCCTCTCCAGAACCACGGGCAACTCCAGAGAAGAGTACCAATCCGACCATGGACCTCGATACCTCCAAGGTACCAAGTCCAGTCTCTAGTGTTGCGGTCGATGTAGATCGGAATTTACCAGTACTACGCGTACAAATTGGTACTGGAACTCTGGAGAATGTTCTGCTGGATGGAGGCTCTGGAGTTAATCTCATCACAGAAGAGGAGCGGAAGCGTTTGGGTCTCAGAGACCCACAATCTGCACCGTATAGATATCGTATGGCAGATCAAACGGTAGTGGAACCGGTGGGCCTTATACGGAATGTCAAGATTCACATTCATGGTATTCCATACCTGATTAGTCTTACGGTCATCAAGAACAAGGAGGTTAACGAAGCTTACAGCATGTTGTTGGGAAGACCATGGCTGATAGATGCCAAAGTCCAGCATGATTGGGGCAACAACCTTGTGACCATTCGTGGAGGCGGCACTGTCAAGACCATTCCAGTCAATCAGCGCACAGGCCCCAGACCTAAGCTGCCAGAGGTTGTAGTCGCCTATAGCTTTGAAGTTGGGCTGACAGAAGAAGAGGAGACCCGATGGTTGGATACAGAACCAGATGTCTTGGTTGTTGGAACCGTAACCTTACCGAGTTTCGGTGTAGGTCCAGATTCGGACCCCGTACCAGATACTCTGTTGGTACAAGAGTCAGCGCCAGGCGCACAGACTTCTGCAGAGGACCAGAAGAGTCCACATGCCACGTACCCGGAGCACTTCTATACATTCACGGAAGGTGACATCGATGTAGACGAAACTCCCGTGCGGGTCAAGGTCCAGGACATGCAGGTGGCGGCCTGGACACTCCCTGAGTCAGAACAACTGCGGAAGGTCAATGTCGGGACAGAAGAGGAACCACAGTATTTGCGGATAAATGCTGATCTAGACCCGGAATTGGCTACACAAGCAGAGACACTCCTTAGGGAGTATAAGGATGTCTTTGCCTGGACATACAAGGATTTGAAGGGGATCCCTCCTTCAATCGCCCAGCATCGGATTGAGTTGGAGAAAGACATACCTCCAGCCCATCAAGCCCGATACAGGATGAATCTAAACTACGCCAGCATCGTCAAGCGTGATCTGGACAAGTTGCTCCAGGCTGGATTCATCGCACCAGTGGAGGATGCTACATGGCTATCACCCATAGTCATTGTGCCCAAGAAGAATGGGAAGTTACGCATATGCATAGACTTCCGTAAGCTGAACGCAGCAACCAAAAAAGACCCGTATCCATTACCTTTTACAGAAGAAGTTCTGGATACTGTTGCGGGTCATGAGATGTACTCGTTCCTGGACGGATACTCTGGATATCATCAGATCCAAATTGCTCCGGAGGACAGGTACAAGACAACCTTTGTTACAGACTGGGGAGCTTTCGTTTGGATAGTCATGCCATTTGGACTCAAGAACGCTCCGCCGACATACCAGAGGGCAGTCAACAAAGCATTTCGGGAGTATATTGATGACTTCATGAAGCTGTTCCTGGACGACTTCAGCGTCTACAGTGATATATTCACTCACTTGGAGAAGCTTCGGCTGTGCTTTATCAAGTGTCGGGAGTACGGCATTAGTCTGAACCCGGAGAAATGTGCTCTCCTGGTGTACTCTAGAATTATATTAGGCCACGTCGTGTCCAGAGAAGGCAAATTTCCAGATCCGAAGAAGATCGAAGTCATTGCCAACATGACCAGACCGACAAAACCTAGAGACGTTCAGGTGTTTAATGGCTTTGCCCAGTTCAACCGTTGCTATATCCGGTCCTACGCACACGTCATGGAACCCATTACCAAACTCATGCGCCAAACTGAGGAGTTCATTTGGACTGATCAATGCGAGAAGGCTTGGTTGGACATCAAGGAGAGGTACCAGAATGCCCCGATTCTCATTGTACCACACTGGGATCTGGAGTTCCATATACATACAGATGCCTCCAACATTGCTGTGGGCGTTATGCTAGCCCAGAATCCCACTGGGAAATGTGACCAGCCAATCTCCTATGCTTCTCGACTGTTGAATTCAGCTGAGAAGAACTACACCACAACTGAACGGGAAGCTCAGGCAATGGTGTATGCTCTGAGTAAGTACCGACATTACTTATTGGGCAATAAAATTGTTTTTTATGTTGACCACATGGCTTTAGTGTACCTGGTCAATAAACCACAGGTGTCTAGACGAATCGCCCGATGGCTCTTACTTTTCCAGGAGTACAATTTTACTGTGGTTTATAAACCAGGCAAGATCCATGGGATCGCGGATGCGTTGTCCAGATTATCCAATGGTGAACCCCCAACTAGAGTGGAAGATCAAACTGGAGATGCAGGTCTGTTCTATGTAAACCCAGAGTGGTTACAGGATGTGACAGCCTACCTCCGCACTGGACATTTGCGACCTGAATTGACCAAGGACGAACAAAGGAAGCTCATCCTCAAATCCCTCCCATTCACGCTCATATCTGGAGTGTTGCACAAGAGGGGGCAGGATCTAGTTATCCGTCGAGTGCTGGACCCCGGTCAAGCCGAACTGGTGATGCGGGAATTACACATGGGAGTTGGAGGCGGCCATTTTTCACAAGACATTACCGCACGAAAGATTCTGGATGCTGGATACTGGTGGCCAGCCATACACAGAGACGTATCGGAGTATTGTCGCGCCTGTGACAAATGTCAACGAGTGGGAGGGATGACCGCCACGGGACTTGCTCAACTTGTTACCAACATGCCCGCGGAGCCCTTCATGAAGTGGGGACTGGACTTTATTGGACCCATCAAACCCATGGCGTCCAGATCAGGGTGTCGGTACATTCTGGTGGCAACCGATTACGCTACCAAGTGGGTTGAGGCTCGAGCCTTACGAACGAACTCTGCTGCAGTCACTGCAAGATTTCTGTATGAACAGATCTTGACCAGGTACGGGTGTCCTTTGACACTTGTCAGCGACCAAGGTTCTCACTTTATCAATGAAGCAATCGAGTATCTGGTGGACCATTTTCTCCTCCAGCACCGAACTTCTACAACATACTATCCACAAGGGAATGGTCAAGCGGAATCGACCAACAAGGTGATTGGTCATCTCCTCACCAAGTTGGTGAATGAGAAGCGCACGTACTGGGATGAACATCTCCATACTGTGTTGTTTTCCTACCGAACAGCATACAAAGTATCAACTGGACATACACCATTCCAGTTGGTATATAGATTACATCCATTGATGCCAACGGAGTATCTGATCCCGACCCGGACATCGGAAGGTTCTCTGGACTATACGTCTACACGTGTCCTGACAGCTCGAATTGCAGATCTGGAACAGGTGGACACATACAGTACAGTGGCCCAGGAGCAGGTTGGCAAACGCCAGTGGGACCGAGCGCTCTGGAGTCAGCAACGTTACAAGCAGAAGGACTTCTAGATTGGAGATTACGTTTTATGGTATCCAAAGGGCCATAAGGAGCACGCTGGCAAATTCAAGAGTCGGTGGTTTGGACCTTATCGGATCCAATACAGGTTACAGAACAATACAGCTCTTCTAGTGAAGGTGGACAATTTCGACCCCAACCCGATACTGGTCAACATTAACAAACTCAAGCCTTATCGGTTCTATGAGAAAGACCAGTCACTCCCAGTGATTCCCGGTGACTCAATCCAGGGACGGATTGTGCAGTAAAAGGGGGATAGCGGTCCCGAAGATCAAGTGCAGGTTATTTCAACTTTTTTGGGAAGTTCAGATGCTACAACAACTCTAGCAAGAGAAAACCAGACAACGCAAATGACCCACGAAGTCAATCTGGAGTTGTCTGGACATGGTGGTCCAGAAGAGTTGAAGTTCTCTGAACATGGTGGTCCAGAGAATATGTCAACACCCATAGACAAAAACAGACTGGTACAGCCCGGAAGTCCAGGGGAGCGCTCGAATCTTCAAGGGATGCAGATGAACCCTGCAGGAATTGGATGTCTAGAGTTTACAGAGGGAGGAGAATGCGGAACAGTGGCCCTGGAGAACTCGAGCGAATTGCAAAGTCCAGTGTTTACTTCAACACTGGCAATATACAACCAGCTGGACACTAGCTACCTCCAGCCGGACATCCACGCACCAGAAAGTCAACAGAAGGAGGAAGGCAACTCCAGAAAAAACCAACAACAGCTGGAGGAAGAAGAATGGAGACGGGAAATTGAGCAGAAACGTTGGGGATTAAGGTTGGGCTGCAACACGGTGGAAGCAGTGGAGCTGGCAGAGGGACACCAACCGGCTTCAAGCAGAGGAGTGACCAGACCCTTACTGGCTGCTTCACGAGGACAGATCCTCAATAAGGATACGTCTGCCTTGGCTTCTGACGCAAAAATCGGAAGGCAAGTGACTCCGCAATCCCAGGCACCGGATGTCCAGGCTGTGAACCGCCCTGGAGAGTAGACTATTCCGTTTCCAACTCCAGACTTTGACACACCTTCCACTACTTTCTGGAACACCACCTATCCAGTCCAGATGGGTTCAGGACTAATTGGCGATCAGCGAGGTGGGACATCCGGACTGCCGCCTGGACATGGCGTTCAAGGACCGGCGTCATTTCACATGGCAACTAGGGAGCAGTATGCGCGTACGGGAGGTTATGGTAGTCCATTCCAGTATCCACTTCCCCGACATTATTCTGGACCACCAGAGGGTGTATCTGGACATTGCGGTATGAGTGCCGGACCTCGAAGCTATGTCCCACAGTTTCTCCCTCACCCCGGAGTTCCACCCTACCCGCAGTACTATCCAATGGCTCCTCCAGTCGCCTTTCTGGAGTCGGTCGGGGCACCTATTCTTCCCCCCAGCGTGGATTTGCCTCGGATACCCGGTATGGAGGTAGTTTCAGGTCCAGAGCAGATTCAAGAATTGGCGACTACGTCCGGATCCGGACATGGCATGCAAGTGGAGACCCGACCCGATCCCGGAATTAACGCGCCAAGCAACAATGTTCTTCTCGACAAGGTGGCTACTTCTTCTAGTGGCTAGAGATGTCCAGCAGAACTCTAGAGGTGACTTGTCTGGACTTCTAACCCGGTATTAGATCTCTGGACTTATGTTTTATCCCCAGTTCACCACTTGAACATCTGAGGGCAGATGTTGTTCAAAAGGGGGATAATGTTAACCGGGGATTTAGGCTTATTATGAGCTCCAGGTAGTAATTTTTTGATTTACTAAGTAGTTTCATTGGTAAAAAGTAACTAGTGGATGAATCTGGACAGTGGATGAGACTGTCCGGACTGACAGTGGATGACACTGTCCAGTCGGGACTTTGGATGAACTGTCCAGATTTTGGATGAAACTGTCCGGACATGGATGTCATCCATCCGGACACCTTTCATCCATTAGGGCAGATTAGGGTTTGGAGGGGTTAGAGAGCCACCTCTTAGGCTTTTGGGAGGCTCTCTTCTCTTCTCCTCTCTTCCTCTCTCTTGTCTTGTGTGGGCTGATTTCTGGAGTTGTTGCAACTAGGGTGTAGAAGTGGAGTTAGAGAGCTAGGAAGTGAAGTTAGTGTATGGATCTAGAGTTGAAGTGAGTATGGAAGTGGTTTATGGACATGTAAGGAAGTAAAGCAAGACTTTGCCACTATCTATTGTGTGTTTGTATTAGGGTTTGAAGGTGTGAGTAGATCTTGATGTTTGAAGAGCATTTGTGGTGAAATTGGGTTGTGGGTATTATAGATCTGGCCTGAATACACTAGATCTGATGTAGATCTAGCTTGATCTACTAAACCCTACTCAAATCTGGAGCATGAGAGTGAGAAAACGTCCAGATTAGTTGTGGGTATGGTCTGATCTGTTGCAATCTGGTGTGAAAATACTAGATCTGATGTAATCTGATGTAATGATGAGATCTTCCCTTTAACAGTCTGTTGGCTAGAACATTCGGCCCTGGAAGTGGCTGAATATTGTTCTGGATTTGAATGGTGTCTTGTGCAAGGCAACATTTGCACCTGCCTCGTCGAGGTCCTCCGGGAGTCGGCTGGAGTTTTCGCCCACCGTCCCTGCATACTAGTCTTAAAGTTGTATATACTCGCCCTGACGTCTGTGAGTTCCTGACAAACATCGGAGAACTCTCGAACTTTGTTATCATCTGGAGCTCAATGATGAAGTCCACCGAAGAGGAGATCGCAAATTACCTCTTTCGTGATTAGTCTCCTCTAGATCTCATTCTTGGTCAGGAGAGTTGTGGGAAGACTGAGACATCGCAGAATATATTTTGATGTCTCAATATAATTCGAAGAAGATGATCTTTTTGAAAACGTTGTCTTCTTCGTTGTAAAATCGTCAAGATGACTTCGATATTATGAATTGCGACAACACTCTACTTTTGGACAACAGCTCGGAAAAGAGCGTCTGTAATCCTTCTAACAATGCCATTTTCCTCCATACATGGCGGCGCGGAGCTAAGTATGATAAGTTTCTGATTCAAGAACTTCTGCCTTGGCTCCAACGTTTGACTTCTGAATGCCCTGTCAAACAGTTGAAGGATTACGTGAATAGCAAACGCATAGGCAATCGTCCATTGGGTCCTAATAGTCCTTCGATGAAGTATATCATGAATGGAATGGCCCTCTCCTCTGAGAACCTTGGTGTGGATTATGTGATTCCAGATGATGCGACATCATCTGCTAGGTTGTAGTAGTGTGTTTTTATGTACTGCAGGAGGCATTCCTTTATGACGAACAATACTCCTCTGTGAATTTCATATATCTATTTTTCATCGGTGAATAAATGGACTTGTTTGTTTTTACCGTTCCCTTCTTGTCTTCTATTGTCATTTCACATGCTCTTTATTTCATTCGTGCAGATATTTATTTAGTGTTGGATCCAACATACTATTGAATGTGGTTTTGGGCTTCTTAGTTATCTTTGGGTGGAGCATATTATTGATTGTGGTTTCGGGCTTCCTAGATATCATAGAGTCGAGGCTAATATTTTTCGGTGGATTGAGTAGAGAAGTTATCGTTGGATCAACATATTGTCCTCGGGTCAAGCATCAGTTGGATTGCTTTCTTCCTGAATGTATACTTGTCATTATTATTGCTTCCTTTGTCATGTCATTCTCATTGCAAGTTGTGCAGGCTAGCATTACTCTTAGCCCATGCAAGAGTGGTTGTAGTGAACTACCCTCCAACGTTGGCTTGTTCTCTCAGTACTCGGGGTCTCTGCATAGACGTATTGCACAGTCCTATCAATAGAAGTCGTATCTTATGTGCACTGCAACTGATGCTGCCTCTGCTATCATGGGCTTCTCCAAGCAAATGGTTGACGATGGTGTCGTGGATAGCCCTCCAGAGTGTAGGGCTGGCATTAATCCTGTAGCATCCCCTTCTCCTCTTAAGCGGATGTGCTCTTCTGTAGAGCCTAAAATAGATTGTGCTCCTCAGTGGCAGCTCTATGTGGATGAAGTTGTTGAAGGAAACGAGGTGAACAAAGTTGTGCATAATACTTCTAATCCTATTCTGTCTTCTTGAACGCCTCTTCAGCCTTCTTGCCCCCAAATTAAGCAACGACAACTTGAGTGTACTCGATCTCAAGGTGCTTTCGGAGTTAGAAAACCTCCTATTCCTCCACGCAAGTTGGAAACTCAATCCCTAGGTGCAAAGCCAAGACGTCTGAGTTCAACATCTACACAGTATCGTCAGAAGTCTATATCCTCCCATGTAGGTGATGGTATTGGGCCCGATAGTTATCAGTGTCCGCCATCACCTCTGCCGACGAAGGTGAAGTACATGAAAATTGATGATTGGTATAAACCTTACTCTCGGAGAAAAGAAAGTATGATTAGATATGCAACGGTGAAAGCGCAAGAGGCGTTGCTTCTGAAGGCACGTGGGGTTGGATCAAATTTGTCCAAGTCTTAGTAATAGTTATAATGTAATTTTGGATGTCTTATAGAAGCCGTTGTAGTAATTCTCCCCTCAATTATAGACACATTAGTATTGTATTTAAATTCTGTTATTAGGTAGTGGTTTATCTTTATTCTTGAGGTGAACAGTGACTTCAATTATATTTTGAATAGTTCGGTTTTGTACTAGATCCGGTCCCGAAGAAATAACATATTATTCTAGTCAGTGTACTTATCTATTACTAGTGTATGTATGTGTTGCTATTGTGGAGTGTTGGGTTAATCATCTTGTTGATATGATGGATTTGTGATGTTTTAACTTATGTCATATGTTGTATGCTTGAGTTTGCAATAACTTTTTATTAGTTTTTATTCCAAAATAATAGGCTATTTGTTTCAAATTTCACATTTTGTCTCATTTTAATGAATATGGTGTTGTATGCGAGTTTCTACCAAAATCACTTTACCAATAGGTTAGTTCCCAATAAACGTCACCATTATGGTCACGCACGGACATGAGATGGTGCGTATGCTCACTACTCCACTCACTTGTGGCCATGAGACTCTAATTACACTATCTCCTTTTTTGCGAGATTGCAGGACTTGGGTTTTATGCTCGAGTTTGTTCAAGAGGTTGCTGATTTCAAATCTTTTGTCCAAGGTTATATTCGTGATGGTGCTGACAAACTTGTTGGCCTAGGAAAATTGCACCTCTATAAATTCTACGTAGATGAAGAAGAGTGGTCCGTCATGCAATTTAAGGAACTTGCAGTTCATGCGCACTGGCTACCCAGAGACAAGCCTCCTATCTGTCTTTGGAAGGAGGATGCTGACGAAAAACCGATGATACCTTCCGAGCTCCCAAATCTAATACCTTTCAGGCGGTTGTGGGACGATGAAGTTTCTTCTTCCACACGCAATCCAGACAAGGCAAGAGTGAAGGTTTCCAAAGCTGTTGATAAGAGGTTGTTTATCAAGTGTGGAATTCAAGGTTATACAAAATTTTGGGAAGGTAGGATGCTTGAATGTTCAGGCTTTCAAAAGGATTTTCCACCTTATATTGAATATTGGAATGGAATACTTGCAGAACTAGAGAAACCACTTCTTCCCACTCCAGCGGCCTTGGTAGAAGGCTTCTAGCCAATTCATGATTGGAGAGCTAGAGATCCACCTCCATTGTGCCTCATTACCAGTGGAGATGCCGCACGTGAAGATGACGAGCCTAAACTTTATTGTGGCCCAAAGAAAGAGACCGAGGGAAGCCTTGAATCCATGGCGAGATGTCAGAGCGGGATCATGGATTCTATACCATCCTTCACACCCCGAAATATATTTCGTCTGGTTAGGGAGAGCATGTTCAGCAGTCAATTGTGAAAGAGGGCATGCGGAATTTGGGAAGTTCATTGTCCAATTCTGGGAGCCAAGAAATCAATTCAAAACCATAAGAAAAAGTATGAGGACTGTTGAGCAGCAACGTGGGTTTTGGGAAAACGACGTCTATTTCAAGTTCATGTTAATGTCGTTGTATTTGCCTCCGCGTCACGTTGAACGAATCCTAAGACTCGGACGATTTCAAAGAGGGACCGAATTGCAGCATTGGCTAACCTTAAAGCTGCAAACGTGGCGAACCCTTGATGGTGTTAGGATTTTCCAGCAACATCGTAGGATCTTGCGACCTTGACCTCCTCGAAAATCCAACTATGACTTTTCACAACACAACTTATGATTTCGTAGAAGTTTTCCAGCAAGATAGCACAATTTTCTCATCACTCGTCTTTTTCTTGAACTCTTCCAGCAAGATAGTAGGATCCTACGATCCTACTGCTCCTTGCTGTCTGTGATAAATGTTTACATCTATTTTAATTATAATGCATTCAATTCGGCGTTGTCATTAATTGTCGACGATGTATGACCTCTCTTCAGATACTTTTGATCCTACCATTAACTGCTAGTATGCTAAGTTACTTTCCTACCATTTGATGCAATTTATACAGTACTATTATCTGGTAATTTTCTTAAAACTCTTCCAGCGAGATAGCAAGATCCTAAGGTCTTGCTTCTTCTAGCTGCCTATATAAGATGCTCACATGTTTGATAGCTTTTATACATAAACCTAGGCGATGTCATAATTTCTTTATAATGTATTAGCCCTCGTCAAATACTTTTGTTTCTATTGGAACCGCTTACATACTACGTTTGTTTCTCACTGTAGATGCAATATATACATTACTCTTCTCACTTCTACTACTACTAATAAATGGTGATGGTAGGATTTTCCTATCCTGTGATGCAAGGCCACTTCTCACTTCTACTATGATTCTCCTATCCTTGCAAGGTCACTTGTTACATGACACATTCCTACAATTTATCAATTGTTTCTCTTGTGAAGCTTCTAACTTTCAAAATTGATTCACCATCTTTGTTAGATCATAGGATCTTACGAAGCACCTCTACATCATATTTCGTTGGATTTTCCTTGAATAAGTCTGGACTTTGACCAATCTGAACTTTCAAAAGTCTAGATTTACTTAAATGTGGCATCTATTTAATTGGGCCTGATACAAATGAGCGGAACACGCTCCTTGTTGATCCCTTTCCTCTCCAGAATATCCTCAATAGCCCCAATAATGTTGTTCATCCTTCTCTATTTAAGTATAATCCACCAGAGCTCTCAACTCCCGGAATGCAGCCGTATCTCTTAAGTGCGTTAATTCCCTGGCTCTCAAGACTTTTGAAGTCTGGAGTCAATGTCCAAGAGTACTGCTCATCAAATTGGGAATTTGAAACGACTCGAATGTATCCGGGGTCATTTCAATATCAAAAGTACAGGGAGGTCATATATTCCCACGCATTGGGTTTTGACATGCCATACCGTCCCAATGAAGTGCAATCCAAGCTGACAATTGCCTACTCCCACTGAGTATCCCTTGTTTCTTCAATGGGCTTTTCCAAATTTCTCTTCTTCGTTACTGCTATCGAATATTAGAAACCGAACCTTTACTACCTTGTAATTTTTTAAGTTTTGCAATCTTAAGATATATTTTCTTATTCTAGTTTTCTTTTGTATATGTATTCTCTTTATCACATGTCTGTCATTTATCTCTTATGATGGTCCTCTTTGTTGTTATGAACCGTTGGCTCGCAGCCGACAATATAGTGTTTTCATCCGTCCTTAATATTTGGCATCACGAAGATTGTCTTCTTTTTTATTTCCCAAGGGTCATCCTTTTATTTCAAATGCATATATGGAATCCCTTCACCGTATCGAAAGTGTATTGTCCTCTGTGTCAATGGGCTCCTTTGCTTTGTATAGGCTATCATTTGTCTATAGCAGACGTGACTTAGCTCATAGCTTATATTTTCCTTGGAGTTACAAAACGATGTCTATTCTTTCTAAGAAGAATCATTCTCGTGTTGTCTACCTGCCTCATCAAGTTCTATTCGTGGATGTGAACCCAAGGTCTCTTTGGATAAACCCCAACAACATTTGTTATATTCCCTGGCCGTTTAAGGGTCATTTCAGCCTTCAAGACGATGACCAAGTTATCCCAAACATGGCGACCGACATCCTTCCCTTCATCTACCCGTTCTACAGATTTTCAAGCTTCCTTGAATATTTGAAGCAAGCACATCGACCTGGTCAAGCGCATTGGGCGATTATAAAGGCGCGTGAGTAGGGGCGCACAGTTGTCCGATGGGACGAAATCAAATAGTACTAGGTCTTCTTCTTCGGCAACTAGCCGATGGTCTTCAAATTAGTATTTGTTCATTATTTAAAGGATACATTTTGTAAAGTACATGAAAGTGAACATTTGTGTTGTATAATTTGTTTTAGAGTGCCCATGTACGTTTCATTAGTTTATGATTACTCAACTTTATTCTAGGATGTTTTTCTTTTTAGCTAGTCGTATTTATCAATTTTCGGGATCTCAACTTTATGATTGGCTGCCAGCCGACACTGTCATTTACTTCAATCAATATTCGTCTGTTTTTTTAAACTGGTATTTCTTCTTTTTGAACATCGAGTTTGTCCATTGAGTTCTCAGCGCTCACTTTATTTAAGGCTCTGTTGCTCGCTGACTGTGTATTTTGTTCTCAGTGACTTGTTTGTGACCCGCTTTCATTTTTGGACTTTGTTTTGTCCATATTTAATTAACCCCTAAAGGACCAAAGTCCCCTCGAGGGACATTTTGAGTTTGGGTAAGGTACCACATTCTCAATTCTAGGCATTTTTTTTTGAGATTTCAGAATAAATGGACAACTTTTGATTAGCTTTGTGTAGACACAAATTTTGTAGAATTCCAACTTACGGTTCAAAAGCTACAACTTATTTTCACTTACATATGCAAATAGTGCAGCAATTTAGTGTGACATTTCACAAATATTGTCACTAAACTTTAATAACTTCTAAATTCGATAGAAATTCGAGTTTTTGTCCATTTGAAAGAAATAAGATGTCCTCTTGGAAACAAAATTGAGATCTTTGCATCTACCGTACGGATTCGTGAATTTCAAAAATTTGAGAAGGATATGATATTTGCAAAATATTAAGTGTATTGTTGATTCTTAGCACATAGTTGCATTGCATGATTTTTTAGGACATCTTCTACACCTCTTCTACTTCAAAAATTTGGTGCCCATGTGCCTAACATGATCCTTTTCAAGTTAACATAATAAACTGACGGCTCATAGTGCAAAAAGTTGCCATAGAAGGTGGTCGAAGATTGTTGAAGGTGTTTAGTATGACCTCAAAAAGAGACTATGTCTCACTTCAAAGGCTGATATCTTTCAATTCGTGTGGTCAAACTTACCACAATTTTCACCACACACTCTAATACAACACTAGTACAAGATCTCATGGTTAAGTTTTCAGAATAATTATTTTGTATCATTTCAAATTGAATGCGCTGAAAATGACGGTTTTAGAGTGATTTTGAGGGGAAAATGTCTTGGTCCTTTAGGGGTTAAATATCCGTTTAGAGCTCACTCCATCTTTACTTGTAGTGACGACAAATAATTCATAAATAACCAGCTATTAATACTACCTATTTTTTGATGGTTGCACCTCTTAGCAAGAGGTTTTCTTTATTCTAACCAATAGGGTTCTTCTAATTAAATTCCTACACCTCTTCATGAAAAGGTGTGTCCATCCCAAAAAATGTGAATTAAACCCTTTCCCCACTATTATATAATTCTTTAGATATGAACTACGAGTTTGCGCTTGCTTTGCAACGCATTAGTTCAACCATTTTAATGTAGTTGTTATATCACAAAATATAAAAATAGAAAGATAACAATAATTTACATAAAATTTAAATATGTCTTTGAAACCTATGGATGAATTTTAATAATGTAATAGAATAGAATAGAAAAAAATAAATTAGGTTTTAGATTTTTTGCATTTTAACATGGAATTTCAAAAATGTTATGAAAGTCAAATTTGTAATCAAATGTTTCAAATTTATTTTGGATAAGCACAAATTGCAACACACAAATGCAAATTTCACACACCCACAAACTTTACTTGCAATTACAATCTCAATTTCACACACCCACAAACTCAATTTGCAATTTCAATCTCAAAACTTGCACTCTCAACTCAAAACTTGTAATTTCAATCTCCACAACTCAAATATGCAATTTTGCAACTCCAACTTTGTATGCCAACCTCCAAGATCACAACTCCAACTTCACAACTTTTTCATTCCAAGTTTACAACTCATAATTTACAATTCAATATTTTAGTGCTTAACTCAAAAAATATTTTGAACGTCAAATTTGTAATCAAGAGAACAAATTGCAACATACAATTGCAAATTTGTCACACCCAAAAACTCAAGCTAATGCTTTGCAATGCACTAGTCCAACCATTTGAATTGTAGTTTTTATATTACGAACTATATTAAAAAAAGGTAACATGATTCACTACACAAGTGGGTGTGCAATTAACTGCGCGGTTGATTGCATCGTTCCTATAGTTCACTGCACGGTTGATTGCGCGATTGATTGCTGCGTGGTTCAGTGCATGGATTATGATTTGAGTAGTATGATAGGTACATTTAGTTTATCATTAGATAAATGTGAAATTAATCACTACTTAACTAATTTCTATCATATCTTTAATCTTATTTATACTATAAAAGTTGGAAAAATCTATTTTATAATTACTTGGCTCTATTTAGCCTTCCTCTTTGCTTAGAGACGCCCTCGTCATCTCCAACCTTTATTCTTGAATGTTGATCTCTTTGCTTGCCATCTCGTACTTTATTTGCTAATGTTTCAAAATTCGTTAATTTGCTTACTTTCTTAAATTCTTAGGGGTTGTTATCTTCATGTTTGTTGTCCATAGTTTATATCTTTCATAAGTATGATGCCATATTTAAGTAAATCTGGACTTTAGGGTTAAATCTAGACTCTGGCACAAAAACATGTGTTAGAAGATAAATGGGAAATCCCCCAATCCTAGAGGTAAACAAGGAAATATAAAGAAGAATTGTGAATTTCTAAAGTAACCGTGGTGCTTTCAAAGGAAATTATTTGAGAATCGATTTTAAATTATAGTTTGATGAGAACTAATGTCTAAAGACTAGAGGATCACCCGATCTATGTCAAAGAGACGGATCAAGCAATTCAACAACGGTAACACAGAGGGATCCAACAACAAATATAGTCTGCATGAAACAAGTAGGTAGTCACTTAGATACAACGTATGAGAAATATATTGAGAAGTCGTAACTTTATACATAGGAATTAGCACCTCTAAATAAATAATGATCCTATGTAGGAACCATCTACAAAGTCCGTAGTACTCGGTCAATGTGCCATGGTTCAAGCAGTCTACGTCTAAACTTTCCATCCGTCTCATGCTGACAAAGATATTTCTTCACCGAGCGATAAAATCAAAGAGGAATAATGAACGGACGCAACGCTATTGCAATGTCTGGTATAACATTGGATGCATTGGGTAATTCCATTTCACCAAGCCAGGACTTTGAAAAGTAACAAGCATCGTTTTAGTTGAAAACATGCCGCATTGGGTGGTCATCAACCATTTATACTGTGTCGGGAAGGCAGAGCTTCATAGTCTTTGGATCTGTTGAGAGTCTCTGGAGAACCTTGTCGCATAGAGGATAATCTCCAGGCCTAGAACACTTATTCCGCCCAATGACAAAAAGAGGTCAAGTCTTTATTTCTTTGGGGAGGATGACTTCAAGAACCTATTGCAGCCGCGATTGTACCATGCAAGACCAAATGCCGACATGGAAAGATCTCATAAAGATTCTAAAGAACTCTAGGAGCGGAGGCCAAACTAAGATATTCTTTGCATTGAAGCGTCGAGGGGTGGAATGATTGTATTGCTCGAAACAAAGCACTCCGTTTATGGAGAAGACGATAACATTTTTTGGCACGCCAAGTCGTTGTAAACATAACAAAAGAGAGAGGTTATGAAGACGACCGGAGGATCCTCTGGTCGTAAAAAATCAATAGACAAGAACACAAATGAAGGTAATAATTTTGCGTAAAAAGTTGAAAAGAATGCACCATGCAACCTTCAAGTTTACTACATGGAAACCAATGTACAAATATGACACGAATTGTCTCCGAGAAACAAATAATTATTTGGATCGATTGTTTTTGAGATCCGAGGACCGAGAACACTTGGTAATTATACTTTTAGCTTCCTTGGTAGAACTAAAGCGACTACCACGCACACATCCAGGAGGGTCATTTTTCTGAACAAACTTTGCTATAGGGAGGTTAGAAGAAAACATCCTCATCAACCAGGGCTTTAGGTCGGAAATGAGGAACTTGTCCGTCATTACTCAAGTCCAAGGGAGAGGATGAATAGCATCAAACTCGCCATTGAGCAGGTTTTTCTCAGGACTGTCCTTAATCAACAACGTCAATTCACGAGCCACGTGATCATACCGTTTTACGAGTACGGAGAGATCCTTCAGCATGTATGCTTTGCCTCTATTTGCGGCACTAGGAAATGATGACTTCGTAACCTGTGCTTGGTAAGAACTATGAGTTCTGATTCTGCAACCAAAGAAGAACCTCGCAAAGCATCCTGTAACATGGTTTCGACATTCTTCTTCGTGGGGCAACTCCATATCACAACATTAGCCTAAGGTAAACCACGCCATAAAGAGGGGACAGTCGAGTCTAACAATATTTTCTCTCACCGAGCGAGCGGTCCTATGAATAAGAAATCCATCCAAATCGAGGACAAAAGTGTATCTTGGCATCCTTACCTTTGACACAGTGGGTACAAGTGGGACAGCGGCGTCAAGTACATTTCCTATAGAAACGCAAGGTATAAAAGATGAGTGCGCTGCTGGGTGACTGGAGGATTCTCCGGTCAGACAACAAAGTGGACAATGATGGAGAAAGAAGTGAAGTCGAATTGACCTTGCGAAGAAGTTGCCAGACCAGCATGAGGACCTCATGATTCACCCTTTTCGCAAACACTGGCGTCAGAAAACCTCGGCACTTTCCTAGGAGGGCTAAATGGCATTAGATTGGCACCGGCGTCCTCAAAAATGCCTTGCAACACAGGCTCTTTCGTGCCCTCGAGACCTGTGGAATTTGTTCCTCGTACATGAAGTTTAGGAGGAGGGTGAAAGTCCACTAAGATGGTATATTTATAGTGTCACAAATGGTTTTGGAAAGAATCACGAACTTTCTTTTGCTGCATAGTGCAAATGTGGGATCGATCTTGGAATTCTATTAATGGAATGTGATAATTGCCTTGATTTAAAGTCTAGGAATCCCAAAAATATTGTGTTTTGACTTATGGTTTGGCCAATATAGGTATATCTCTCATCAGTATATACTTGTCACAAGTATATGACATTTACCAAATATACTTATTTTGAGAGTTCTAGGAAGTTAAATACTTCAAAAGTTTTGGAACACATTCACGCCATAATGTGTTCATATATTATAATTGAAATTCTAGATCGGAAACTTATTTTCACTTTTATTGCTAAAAATCAATATATTTTTTCAAGGCTTCTAAAATAGGACTCAATGTTGATTTTTGCTTTAATTTTTTATCCAATCAGATACATCATGTATAGATCCATCTTGTAACATATTTTTTTCTGAAGAAAAAACTTTTTTTTTCCATTAAATTGGGCCAAATCAAGTTTTTTTGTCCAAAAAAATATACTTTTGGGTATATTTTTTTTGCCCAAAATTGAGTAGCTCTAGCTGACTTCTACCTAGGAACAGTAATAGGTTGCAACGTCTGCAAATTTGCTAGTGTGGCGGTTGCTGCTAATGTTGCCGTGCCAACAATCTGTTGCGGAGCCTCCACTGGCAGGCTAGTGGAGGGCAGAGAAGAGGAATCAACTTCCAATGCCGTAGGTTGATTGTCATTTGGTGGTCTAACCCTTGATGCAAACCTACGGGATTTCTAAGTTCTAGGCCCAGTGGGTACATTAGGTACACCGGTTGATGGCGGTGAATGGACAAAATCTTTGTTTTGTTGCATCTCGTCATCCTCGGCCAAAAGGACTGCCTCCCTTATCAACCCTGGGTCTATAGCATCAAGGATAGGCTCAACTACATCGCTCTCAATTACATTTGTAGAAGCCTTTACGAAAAACGGGTGAATTTCTTCCGCCGTAAAATTCAAAAGAGACTGCATCAATGAAGGGTCGAGGTAACCGGCGTCCGGAAGCTGCGACCAAGAATAACAATCGGTGAGTTCAACGTCTCAGTCGGGATTTTCAAATTTGAATTCGGCGTTCCGCATTGTAGGTGGACGGAGGAGAAGATCAAGCCTAAACCGCTTCGGATCGGGATGCACATAAAGATTATTTACCTGGGTCCGTCAGAGAATGAGGATTATTTACGCGGCTGAAAATGTGATGACTCTATGGCAGAATTGGGAAAAACAAAAGGAAGGCAACTAGAGGATCCTCCGGTCCATGCAAGGAAGACGGGAGGATTCCCTAGTCCATGCAAGGGAAGAGAGAACACCTCCTACTCTACAAAGTCGTCATTATCCCGCAAGTGTGACGATTCCACGGCCCCAAGTTCTACAAGGTCAACTTCCATGTCTCCTTCTACGTGACGCTCCTTCATGAGGTACATCTCTCGCACTTCAATCTGAATTGCAACATCTTTCTTTGAAGGTGGAGAATCCAAATGTTCAGATCCCTTTGGTATTTCCTTATAATCTGAATCCCCACCTGACCCCGAATCCGAATGATCAGAATCTGAGTCCAAGTCACGTCTTCCACCTGGTGGGGGGCATTAAAATCCTGATTTTGCTTAGTCCACAAGTTTTCCTGGCGCGTTAAAGCCTTGCCATCAGACTGCTGACCACCCGTTCGATGTGCTATAGCTGGCTCCTTCTTTTGCGGTGTCTTTTGTTTAGTCTTTTACGATGTCTTCTGATTTTTTGGTGTCATTTGAGGAGGTGCCGTCAGGGTAAGGACAACTCGAGATTCCTAGATAGCAGAAGCTTTGGAAAGAACTCCAGCCTCATCAAGCTTGTCGTAGACAATCTCGAAGACTTGTGCGTCCTTAGTCTCCAATCAAAGAAACAACACTTTGGTTGAGATCACGATTATAATGTAAAGAATGATGTCAGAACTAAGCAATGCAAAACAAGTAGCCGGATGTAAGACCGGAAGATCATTTGGTCACTTACTAAGCCAATCCATGATATAGCAGAACCCCCGCCAACGTTCACAATGACATCAATCTTCTTCCTGAGGGAGCCAATCAGTGTGTTAACCGCTTTGATGTTGTAATTGTCACAGCCGTCTTCAGCCCACTGAGTGCTTGCATCCTTAAACTCCGCTATGTCTATCACGTGCTAGTAAATCAATTCGTTACCGAAGAATCTACAGAAGCTATTTTCCACGTTGATATTAGGATCATGACCGTAGAGGAAGTTAAAGTACAAGGGTAGGGTAGGCTCAGGAGTTGAAGGTTTGGTGAAGCCATCTGTCCCAGACCTAATTTACAACGTCGAAGTACACTGCCACACTTGTTGTTGTTGAATAGCCTTAGCCAGCTCCAAGACGACATTCTTTACTTCCACCATCCCATCTTGATCGGTGGTGAACACCCCAGCGAGCACTGGCCTCCTGAATTTCTGTTTGTCCTTATACTCCATTGCACCCAAAGTACGGTTGACCTGATCCTTGATATTCCAACAGGTACCTCGCAACTCCCGATTAATAAAGCTGTAGACAACCACGGCCGTCGAACCTTCAATGTACCAGCTCATTAGAGACTCCTGCTTGAGAATCTTCTCGAGGTCTCCTGATTTCCGGTTCATCATCCAAATACGATACTGGCTGAAAAACGTAGAAACTGAAGTCGACGTGGTAACCTTGTTCTCTGATTGACGGGTGCTGATAGATCGGTGTTGCTCAAAGATTGCCTTCAGCAATGGCGCAATGTCGTTGGAGTTGCTCAATAGATTCAAGTTCTGGCCATGCTTCCGGAAAAACGTCTTCCTGCCATCATCCTTAAGAAGTCTGTCATACCACGTCTACATAACCGCTTCGGATACCTTCAGCTCCGAGGCAACCTCAAGATACTCATCCTCGCCATAATTCTCCTTGACTTTCCTGGCGGATGGAGCTCTTAAACAGAACGATCTCCAACCATAGAGTGATTGGAGATCGTTCTGTTTAAGAGCTTTGGGATGAAACCTCTTCGCTTGAATCCTCTTCTTCTTCGACGGAAGCCCAAGATCCTCCTCTTCCTCCGTGTCATCATCATCAATGCCAGGTAAGTTGCATGTCTTCCCGAAGGAGTTTGGAAGCAAGCCTTGAATCCAAGCATCTTGGATTCCTAGCCATTTTCCAAATAGGTGGTCGAAAACAAATAGGAGCGGCAATTTAGGTTAGCCCCATGCTTCTGTGTCCTTGACGAGCTTTGTTTTCTCAGTCACTATTGCCCTTAGTGTCTCAATCCATGCTTGCAATAAAAAGTTGTCAATATTGAGACTAGAGGAAAATGAATGTGATTAAAGTAGAGCAACCGGAGGATCCTCCGGTCCAATCTAAGGGAAGAGAGTTGGAAGAATATCAATCAAGACTACTCTAAACTCAGACGTGTTAGGATTACCCCGGACCGACGGCCTTGGGCAGCCAACATCTTTCCAACTCTCCCGCGCGGTTGCTAGCTGGGTATTTAATTATCCTCAGTTTGACTGCAGACAAGGTCTTGGTTGAGTACTCTCAAATAATATAGGTGACTTCCAAAATCCAATGATTTTGCCCATGCGATGGTGACTACAAAGTTTCGCGCATCTTTGGCGTCTCTAGGACTGAGACTTCCCTCATTAATGAAAACCTTGTGCGCAGGAACACAATGTTGGCCTCCAATGATGTAGTAGTCGGTCCGATCGTTGATGTCATTCTTCATTGGTTTTTGCTCGAAGTACACTACGGGTCCATATGTTGGGTTATCGTTGTCCACCTCATGAGCAGGTCTCTTAATCGGCATGACGTACAAATGCTGCAATGATGCCTGGAAGGAAGGCATGGTCCTCTTCTGATAAACAAGTTGAGCAACCCAAAGCTGATCGAGTGGACGATACACTACTTTTCTGGCAGGAGCTCTGTGCAGGCAATCAATGTCGACAGTCATAACTATCTTATCATCCGCGTCCTTCATTGGACGCCTACCAAAGATGTGCAGTTCCGCAAACGCCTTTTCATATAACGCCTTCACTTGTTGTAGATCTTTCGGAGAGTACTTTGTCACTGTTGTGTGCGACAAGGCTACAACCTTTGCTAATGTCATGCCATCCTCCTTCGGATTCCACGTCTTCCTCTGAGGCTTCTTCTTTGAAGGCTCGCCCTCACTAGCAATAGCAATTATCGATGGCCTCTTTTGTGTCTTTGTAGGTGTTGGAGGATTGTTCTTCCTCTGGTTTGAGATGGAACTATCCCGCTCGGCCCGTAGTTCGGCCCAATTTGAAGCAACGATGCAAGGATTTGGTCCCATACACAAGACTTAGAAGCCAAAGTCCATAACAGTCGAGCAGTGTTTGGGGCTCAAAATAGAAGATTGTATAACAAGGCCGTAGACCCTACAACATCCAGTACTGAGCACAAACTCGCTGATGAGAAGAAGAAACAAGTTGGACTCCTCAATTCGCTTCAGATCCAGCACCTCCAGGTGCTTTGTTGATAGCACGAATGGATTGCCACGGTCCTTTCTTTGTATCGCAATAACAGGAGCAATTCGGACCAAATCCTTTCTGTAGTCCTTCTCCCAAGCTAACCCCACTCAAAGACATTTTCCGCTAGAAAACAAGTAAGGGATTCAAATTCATCGTGTTGATAATCAAACTTCTTCAACCCCACTGTGATCGTAGGGTCAAGCTTCACTGGACACCAATGAAGGTTCATATTTTGTTTCTTGATATAGTATTGGCTGCGGAAAGCAACAACTGCATAAGTAATTTGGGGAACCATAATACAATGAACTCGAAATAATTTCCTACACCAAGTGGAAGTTGACATGAAGAGATTTAAATATGTAAATGCAGTCAGCCAATTGTTCAACCCATGTCCACAGGGTCAACGACATTCCAGAGAGACAAATGATGATTGGAAAGGACTAGAGGATCCTCCGGTCCCTACAAAGTCTAGAACACAAAGAAATAAAAAGCAAAAAGGGAAGGGATTGGTGGATCCTTTGGTCACCACGGAGTCAAGAATACACAGATATAGAAAGCTGAAATGGAAGGGACTGGAGGATCCTTCGGTCACCACAGAATCAAGAACACTCAAATACAAAAAGTTGTAATGGAAGGGACTCAGGGATCCTTTGGTCTCAACAGAGTCTAGAACACAAAAAACAAAGAGCAAAAATGGAAGGGACCGAAGGATCCTTTGGTCACCACATAGTCAAGACCACACAAATATAGAAAGCTAGAATGGAAGGGACCAACGGATCCTCCGGTCTCAACAAAGTCTAGAACACAAAGAAACTGAAAGTTGAAATGGAAGGGACCGGTGGATCCTCCGGTCAGCACAGACTCTGGAACACAAAGATACAAAACACTGAAATGGAAGGGAGACCGGAGGATCCTTCGCTCTCCATAGATTCCAGAATACAAAATTAAAAAAAACTAAAATGGAAGGGACCGGAGGATCCTCCGGTCTTGACAGACTCTAGAACACAATGATATAGAACGCTCAAATGGAAGAGACGGGAGGATCCTTCGGTCTGAAGTGCGGATCCAGTTCGTAGAAATTGGTCCAACAGTTAGCAGTGACCGGAGGATCCTCTCGTCTCTATAGTATCACTATAGTATATGTCCTAGAATATACTATTGGCAAGGACCATAGGATCCTCCGGTCTCCTAAGAGTCTTCTTGCATGCGATTATTTGCCCTAACAACCTACTCTGAAGACTAGATTGATCTCGTTGTCCGTACAGTACTTCTAAGTATCGAAGAAAATATTATCAATCAAATTACTAGCATTCTTCTTGCTTCACTGGAAATCAGTAAGTAAAAGAAACCAATCCTGTGTCCAAAACTTTGTAGCAAACATCAATGTCAGTTTGTATATGAAATAGAAAGGTACCTCTGGAGGAACTCCGGCACTCGCATGATCGCTCTTGAAGAAGCGCCTGCCATGATACCGCCAATCTGCATTTCACAGTATTATATCAGCGGCGAATGTTTGAAGTCAATTTGATCGGGAACACCAACTGGTTTGTATTTTGAGAACCTGGGAAAAAACCTAGACGCAAATCAAAAGTTCTAAATCAAGAAACATATTTTTGCGTAATTGTCTTCAATGTTGCGCGTTTGGGATCGCCACGCCCGTTCGTAACGACCCGCCCCTCAAAGTTGCACACAAATCCTTGGAAATCTCACCCCTATACGGCTTTCAAAGTAGTTCCTCGAGACCTTTCTGCTTCTTGGCCGACAGCTTAGTATTCTCGCAACTGTCACATGATGCGCAACTATTGCACAATACTCACAACGCAACTCTCGCCTTCAGGTGTGCAGATTCCTCACACCTAGTCGCAGCTCAACTCTCAGACATTAGCACTGAGAAATTAGACTTGCACGAGTCCTTCCTCACACCTCCTCACCGCTCTTCATTGCTCCTCATTGCTCCTCACTGCTCCTTACCGCTCCTCATTGCTCCTCACCGCTTCTCAAAGCTCCAAAATACCTCCTTTACACTCCGAAAAGCGGCTGACAGCTCCTCGCAACGCAACGCAATCCACCGCAACGCAGAAACAGGTCGAGCAGAAGTAACGATGACTTGGAGATGGCTGAAGCAAGAAACTGAAAATGGCGACAGTGGGAAGGGAGAATGGCAATGGCAAGGGGGAGAGACGGGCAACCGTGTGTGGAGTTCGGCCTAGAGTTCTCATGATTAGGATCTATTAGCCATCCTACGTCACGTCTAATTAGACATTTTACTCTCTCATAATGTTGTTTACATCAGTGCATTGGAGATCAAATGATGTACTTTTCCATCAAGTGGAAGCTTCTTATCCACTAAGAAATTTCTTTTTAAACTTTGAAATCTTTCCAAAGTTAGTACTGTATACTAGTTCAAATTTACACTATTTATTCCTTTTAAAAGAAAAATTCCTCTGTTTAGTAAAGAATCATAGGTTTAGGATTTAGGTTTAAGGATATATGATTAGGAACATATCACTTATGTAGAGTCCCTTTAAGCCATAATTATGGTCAAATAATCGGTACTATACCACCAAACTATGTAAAGATTTATATTTCAATGCTAAATGAATCAAAGGTCATAATAAAAAATTTGACAATCTATACGAAAGATTTAGGGTGATGACTTCTTAGAAAAACTTAGTTAGTATTTGTATTTATCTTCAATGAATATCATGTTATCTTTTAGGCAATGTGAAAATACAAAAATGTACAAACTAATAATTTATATAATATCTCAATATGTAATTAACTAATGAAGGCTACTAAGAATTTAAGATATTATTCCTTTTTAGTGGTAGTAAGTAACATATTCATTGTATAATAAAATGAATTCACTTATTTTAATTGATCAAAATCCAATAATAATATTATCATTCATATTGCTTATACAATGTTGAATAATATTTCGAGTAATATATCTTTTGTTATGAAATATTAGTCGGTATACATGTTAATGTACATTTAATTGTGAATGACATGAACAAACCTTTCAATTGACCTTATAGTAAATTAAAATTAAAATGAAAACATATATCTCTCACAAAACAGAGTTCATAGTGGCAATGTCCACATTACTTTCAAATGTCATAAACAATCATGCTTTAAACCTAGCCAAATTAAATCTTTGTGAACATGGATGTAATTTATTCCTTGTTCTATAACCTAGATTACTAGAACGCTTGCATATAATTTTGAAACCCAATCTTTTTTAATAATCCTTGCATTCTAGACCCTCATACCTTAGAACCCTAAATCCTAAATCCTAGCCCTAAACCCTCAACCATAAATTTGACACCCCGAATCAATTGATGTACCCTTAACCCTCAACCCTAAATTCTAAACCCTGAATCCTTGAATTGATGTACCCTAATCCCTACACTGAACCCTGAACCCTAAAATTAATAGCTAAAACCTTGAACCCTAATATTGATTGCTGAAACCCTGAATTCAAAGGATCTGCAACCCTGAACCCTAAAATGCTAAATCCTAAACCTTGAAACTCTAAACCTTAAATCCAAAATCCTTTACTTGGAATACCTTGAAAGCTTTAACCTTAAATCTAGAAATTTATTTACTTTTAATCTATCACTGAACCCTAAACCTTGAACCGTGGAATTCATGATTATTCCACGTTCTCATTTTCCAATTACCAACTAAATGGCATATTTTACTACTATGTACTGATCTTTCGTACTTCGTACATGGATCAATGCATCACCTCATTGCATGGGTTGCATAGGTTCTGTCAGAGTTGGTTGTGAGAATGGTTGTGTATACTACGCCAAATTGAAAGGTGCAGATTCTTTGGTGCGGATTCTTTGGTTCAGTGCGGGACGATCAGTGCAGAGCGGGGCGTTTACTGCACATCCATGCGGTTACTTCAGAGCATTTTTAGCATAGAGAATTTCTTGCATCGCGCTTATTGCTTGGCCAATCATGGGAGGGAAATTTTGTTGCAAGGCGTAATCAATCTGTGAAGTGATTTTGTTACATGTCTGTTAATTGCTAAAGAATATTTTCCGGATGGCTGATTTGATCTAGGCATTATCCTTACATTGTTTAGTGGAGCGCAATTTTGTTTGAGGCTCATCAAGTTTGCAAGGCCCTTTGTTTCAGTGAGATATTCCTCCATAGATCGTGTTGGCCCGCGGTCATCATGCATCGGTAACAAGTAAGCCAAAATCTTCCGTATCAAATAACTTTCTGTCTGTGAACTTCGGAATTCATATTCATTTTAGACATTGTTGTGTTGATTTGCAATCTTCCACATTCACTCATTAACTTCAATATTGATTCAATAGCATCAAAAATTGATTAAGTATTTTGATTTGTATTGTTTTGGTTTCCTTTTTCTCAGTTTCGTAGGTCTGTTTTGTACCACTTGTTTGTACAAATCTGACGTGTACCAATGATGACCCCAGAAGGAGTTGGACATCGGGAACTTTCATCATTCATCCACTTTCTAGGCAGAGACCGTAGGAAACTTCGGTCCCATTGACAAGGGAAGAGTTCATCACATTTCCAGAATTCAGTACGAGACCGAAGGATCCTGCAGTTCCTTCAACGAGGGAAGAGTTCATCACATATCCAGATTTAGTACGAGACCGGATGATCCTCCGGTCCTTTGATGTCTTCTTTACTCTGTATGCGCGATGATTTTACCAAGCCATCATGCGGTGGGGCTGACGTTGGGGCGTGTGATTGCCCTGGAGACTTTTTTCGAGGCATGGAAGTTCAACTAACTTACTCTGCGCATGGCGTTGTTGGACAAGCCACCGTCATTGAAGCTACTCCAATAGGAAGTTGGCTTGGCGTCGACATCAGTCTCATCATGGGTGATATGACTCTGCTTACACCTTCTGAGATTGGACATGAGGCGAGGAGTCTTCTTATGCAACCATTGCAAGGGGGTATCTTTATACTCTCTGATGCGATTGGTAGGACTGTTCTTTGGG
This sequence comes from Bryoerythrophyllum caledonicum, assembly GCA_963971425.1. NCBI lineage: Eukaryota > Viridiplantae > Streptophyta > Bryopsida > Pottiales > Pottiaceae > Bryoerythrophyllum > Bryoerythrophyllum caledonicum. The sequence goes on from OZ020514.1 coordinate 21,006,415, forward strand.
ATGCCGAGCGGGTAGTCCTACGACCAGAGGATCCTCCGGTCTCTCCCAAAGGTTAGGATTTATGAGAGATTCCAAATGGCATTCGTTACATCCCACAGGCGGAATGGGTGGGGCATGTGGTTAAGCTCTATACCAGCGATGGGGATCTCATGGCCTCTGGACGTGTCAACTACTCTCTCTCAAGCGAGCTGGTCCAGAATAGTACATTAGGGGAGGAGAACATTGGAGTCACTATATTCGATGTCTTCATCAGTGATCGTAATGACATTATGAGTCATCAGAGGTGGCCCATATCCGAATATAGATTTGATGGTGGGCGAAGTCTAAGTGAGACGGTTGAGCATTTTTTTTGTGTTTTGGAAGCAGCTAAGCCTTACTCGCACCTTGGTGCTCGACCAAAAGCACCATACTAATTTATTCGTCGCAAGAAGCGTACTAAGGAGAAGCTTGATTCTTACGCAATGAAAACTAGTGCGTTGGAGATTCAAGAGGTCAGTTTCCAGTCGTGTTGCACTGACAAATGCACTCAAAAACTCCGTCCTAGTGATACCTTCTCCATCCAACAGCGGTATTACTTGAAGGGATTTGACAATAGGCAGGAATATGGAATTGTTGTGGGAGGGCAACTGCAAAACCTAGGAAATAATCGTAAAAGGAAGTATGTCACTTTGCCTGGCGTGGATGTCTGCGCTATAGCATGGTATAAAACTCATGGCATACCCAAGTCAACTTTTCACACCTATGTCAACCTATATCAAGCAGGCATGTTCTCATCTACTTACGGGAACAAAGGCGTTAAACAACCCCGTCTCGGAACCCTGCAAGCAATGGGTACCATCACGACAATTATCAACGAGAACGCGGATAACATGCCTCATCAGATTTGGGCTATTGTATCAGGTGGCATGGACACACTCAAGTTTCTACTACCAGGTCACAGCTGGAAGAGGATCCAAGCTGATGCCACGGAGGTAAGACACTTCACGGAATATCTCAATGCCCTTCTTTTTTGCTTTGATCAAGTGAATCGAGAGCAAAAGTCATTTGAAGTTTCACAAGTGTGTTGGTATGAACAATGTCAACCGTGTGAGGATCCTCCGGTCTTCGACTCAATGTGTGGACATTCTAATCTGATTTTTGTTGATAAACTTTTTTTCGCAGACAAATCTTGAGTACAGGTTGCCCAAGGTTTTGCGGATCGCTGTGAGTAGAATCAAGAAGGAGCTCTTCAACAATGTTGCAGTTAAACCCGTGGGGAGTACATTTGCAAAGTGCACTACCTATGACACTCTACAGCAGTTCATTGGAAAATCCATGAAGGGCTTTGCCGAGTATGTGTCGTTTGTAAAACAACAAAATGCGCACTTGAACCACCAAGCCTTGTGTCGGCATGTGTACCATTCTTGGAGAGAAGAGTCCAAACGCAACAAGGGGGATATTATTTGCATTATCCATGATAAAATGGATACGGCCAAGACTGCTATTCCTCGTATGCGAGTTACCACGAAGCTCACTTCAACTCTTGGTGAGCTATCAATGAACGTCACCGGAATGGTCAAGCATGGACATGGTGATGGTGCATACGCCCACTACTCTACAAACCTGTGGCTAGGAGATTTGAATTACACGATTTCATCGATTGCCAGATTACTACGTCGTCTCGAGGAACCACCCATTTGTGTTACAGGTAGGCTTTTCTCTTACGAGCGGGCGAACTCGTTCTTTAAGGCAATGCTACGTGGGAAGTCCAGATATCTTGGCGTTTTACCTAAGGTGATAGCGAGCCCTAAAACTGCTCGCGTCCCCCTACCAAAGTAGTTTTACTTGCAACTGGACAACTCTGCAAAGGACAGTAAGAACTAGTTTCTCATGGCGTTCCTATATATGTTGACTTATTGAAAGGTGTTCAAGGAAATCCAAGTTGGGTTCTTATTAGTCGAGCACACACATGAGGATATCGATGCTTACTTCAGCCACTTTTCCAAGACCTTGAAGAATCGCAATACATTTGTAGTCGCTAACTTGATGAAGTCTTTCATGGAATCGGAGGAGATGAGTCCTATGCCGGAGTTTGTTCAAGAGGTTGCAGATTTCAAATCTTTTGTCGATGGCTATATATGCGCACAAAAACTTGTAGGCCTAGGAGAGATGCACCTCTTCAAATTCTACGTTGATGAAGAAGGTTGGCCCGTCATGTGCTATAAAGTTTCCGCAGTTGATCCGCACTGGCTATCTCGAAACAAGCCTGCTATACGCCTTTGGAAGGTGGATACCAACAGTCATCCCATGATTCCTTCAGGCATTCCAAACCTTGTACCTTTCAAACGATTGTGGAGAGACGATGATCCATCTAAAGCCGGTGATCAAGTAAAGGCAAGGGAGAAGGCTTCCAAAGCGCTTGAGAAGAGGTCGTTCATGAAGTCTAGAATTCGAGGATATATTGGTTTTTGGGAACAAGGAATGAAAAAATTCAAGGGCTTTCAAAGAGATTTTCCACCTTATGTTGCCTACTGGAATGCAATACTGGCAAAACTTGATAAACCTCTTCCTCCCACTGCTTCGGCCTTGGTAGAAGGCTTTTGGCCAAATCATGATTGGAGTGCAATAGTTCCAGATCCCTTATACCTCATTACTAGAGGAGATGTTACACCTGAAGATGAGGAGCCTGAACACTACTGCGGCCCACGGGTGTCCAAACCAAAGGAGTCTTTGAATCTGTGGCGAGATGTGATATTGGGATTATGGATACTACTCCGTCCTTTACACCCTGAAATATATCATGTCTGGTTAGGGAGGGCGCATTTTGCAGCCAATAGAGAAGTTGGACATGACGACTATGGAAAGTTTGTAATCCAATTCTAGGAGCCAAGAAATGCGTTCAAAGACCATTCGAAGAAGTACGAGGATTGTTGGACAGCGACGTGGGTTCTGAAAAATCGTCATCTGTAGCAAATGCATGTGGATGCCGTCTTGTTTTCCTCCTGGTTAAAGAAAATGAATCTAAAGACTCAAACGATTCTAGAGAGGGACCAAAGAGCAGCCACGACTAACCTTGCAATTGCAAACGACGTAGACCTTTGACCATAGTCTTATAGAAGGTTTCCAGTTCGACCGGATGATCTGTCGTTATTCTTCCTAGCAATTTGTTCGATCCGAGGATCCGCCGGTCTTTTTCTTGCATATCAGTTTGATCGAAGAATTCGCCGGTCTTCATCAGGCCTGTGTACAAATCCACATGTCTCCTCAACTTGATGCACACACAAAAGTAATTCCGACTTCCGCACTAGGTGTCTACATTGTATCATCGCTCTTGAGATTCTTTTGTTTCGACTAGAACCGCATGTATGCTATAAATTTTGTTTCTAAACCTTAATGTGAAGAATTTGGCGTTATTCTACTCACTTCCACTACTTGCATGTTTTTCCGTTGCATCATCATTGAACATCAACAAAAATTTTGTATGTTGTCATGTCCACGTTGCTTTGGAGTATGTGCCGGTCCTTGATTATCATTCTTGTTCTCTTAATGACGTTTTGTTGTTGTGATCTATTCCTATCTCCGTAATATGAAGAATTCAGCGTTATTCTACTCACTTCCACTACTTGCATGTTTTTTTGTCGCATCATCTTTGATATCAATAAAAAATTTGTATGTTGTCATGTCCACGTTGCTTTGGAGTATCCGCCGGTCCTTGATCATAATTCTTGTTCTCCTAATGACGTTTCTGTTGTTGTGATCTATTTCGATCTAGTAGTTCAAAGGAATTAACTTCCATCACGTTTCTGCACTTCAACATTTACAAGGAGCCAAATATCATTTTGGGACTCAAACTCTTTCTTCTCTAACTAGCTTGAGTCGGACCGGAGAATCTTCCTCTCGGTTGACCCCACATCATGACGTCCTTCTAGTTCCTGCAATTTCATTTTAATTCATCTTCTAACACTTAAAGTTTATACTACATCTTTGATAATTCTGTTGGAACAATCGAAGGATTTTTATGCCATAATTTGTTTAAATCTGGACTTTTGAATGTCCAGATTTGATTGTATATGGCATTATGTCTTATACATACTTAGTTTTTCACATTTTTCTTTTTATATTTCTATAACTTTGATTTTCTTTTTATCTTTCTTTAAGTCTTCATTTCAATTACTTTCTCTTTCAACTTCATGTCTTTTCCGGAACTTTCACTTCTTTAAAGTCTATATACTTTTTTTTTCTTTTTTTTTCTTTTTTTTTCTTTTTTTCTCTTCAACTCTTCTAGTTTGTCTCTTTTACTTCTTTTACTCAACAAGTTTTTTTTCAAATTCAACTTGAATTTCCTTAAAGTCCCCATTTCAATCTTTTTCACTTTTTTCTTTAAGTTTTTTTCTTCTTCTTCTTCATGAATATCTTATACATGTTTTCATCTTCATTATTATTATTATTGTTATTTTGTTTTGATTCATTTTTTATTTTTTATTTAAATTTGGAATATTAGCATTCATTAGTCCTGACATCACTAAATAAGTATATTGGTAGTGTGTTTCTTTTACTGTTTACTAATTCCATGTTACTAACCTTTTTTCACTTTATTTTTCTCTCTTTCACTTTTTACTTCAACTTCAATTGAAATATCCTATTGCATACAATTAAATAGTGTATATATCACCTCGCTACTAATTGTCCTAACTATCTTATATTATTCTATTCTATTCTCTTTTAATATAAATTTCTCTCATTAAGTTACCATGTTCTCTCTTATTGTTTTTCTTTCTTTCTATACCCAATGATCTCTCATTAGATTTATCATGTTCTCTCTTATTATTTTTTTTCCCTTTCTTCTAACTCTACACTATGTGCCTTATCATTCATTTATTTTTATTTCCATTTTTCATTTTCTATTTTTCGACATCGATTCAATGTTTAGAAGTTTAGGTACTTCCCTATTTACCTTGACTTACAAAGTCCTTAAATTTTATAGATTTTAACATAAACTCAATTATATCCTCGTTATTTTCAATTAGGCTTCTTTGAGATTTATATATCCTAAACTAAATGTAACCTCTCAAGTTTATTTTGATGTTCTTTCTATCTCACTACTAGTCCTTGTTTTGTTCTATCATTCCTCGAGTTACTCTTTGGAGTATACATGTGTATTTTCTATTCTAATTTTTCTTCTTGATTATCTATTCTTCACTTAATTTTTCTCGAACTTCTAAGCCTCTCAAGTTTCTTATTCAAATTGATTAAGCTAATATTAGTATTATACCTTGACCAACTTAATAGGCTTTGATCTCATGAACTATAGCTTCAAAAAAAACTTCCGATTCACTCCTTTTAAACAATAAAATCAACACTTACTGATGTGTGTTAATTACATAGGATTTTAGACAGTGTCATTTCCCAAGTGGTTGTTGTCATATTAGGCTTTCTCTGCTTGCTACAAGGAGTTACTATTCTTCTTTACAACTTTACTGATTGTACTTCCTTTCCAATGAATCTTATTCATGGATGTGATTGAACTGACTTTACTTCTCAAGTTCACCATCTCGTGTGTCAATTTTAATTACATAGCTCCTTTTCATATACCATGATCACATTAACTAGTATAGCTTTAGACTATCACCTAAGATGACTGATTATCTATTGTATCATGGTAATTCTCTTTTTTGACATATGTCAAGAATTATTGTTGTTGATCACATCTTGCAGTCTTGACTGTATGCTTCAATGGAATCTGCTTGTTTTGAATGGAATCTGCTTGTTTTCAATGGAATCTGCTTCCTAAATTCTTTGAACGGCTTACATCATTCTCTAGTCATTGTTAGCCAAATTGTAGTAAGTCAATGAACCACACATTCTTATGCAATTGCCAGGACTGCCATATCTCATAGTTTATCATACATACACAATTCTGTTCATATGTATGAATTCATTCTAGAACTCTTACCTGGTTCTTTTCATCAATCACTCTCCTGTCAATACAAACGTCGTAGATTCTATATGTGTTGATCACCTTGGCTACCTTAATCCCACTTACTATGGTGTTTCTTTTTATGTTCATCACATACATTCACACTATTTATCTTGTCTCTAACTTTTCACCACATGTCTATCATCTTGATACTCATGTAAGATCCAACTATTTGTATCCCAAAAAAGCTGTAATGCCTTATGTTCATTACATATAACGTCTTCTTTCATCCTTATTACTGTAATCTATATTGTATATCAATCTATCTTCTTCAACAACATCTGATCATAGAATTCACACTTGTTGAAACAAGAGAGTGTCTACTCATAGTAACGTCAACTTGGATTCATTGCAAGCAATATTAGTTAGCCCAAGGTTCTATGTATTCCACTGCTATTAAATAAAATTGTAACTTCTAGTAATAGCTCCCTATTGTGATCGATACCAACATACTACAACAGTGACTCCATACTAGTCTTCTCCTCTTCCTCATGCTTCTGCTACAGAAATCCATCTTCATCTCAAGCTGAACTTATTATTCCAATTCCATGAGGTGTTCATCATCACTTCAGCTCCTACCGTCACTTCTTGTGCTTGTTCTTATCATCTATTCAAAGTTCCTGTATGGAGGTTTGCACCTGCATTTTCCTCAGATTCCGCTTCACATCTTTGTCATAAATAATATAAGTCTCGTGAGTCCGTTGGTAATTCAAGCAGCATGCTAGGTACCAGTGGCATTTTTGCAAGAACTCTAGAGCAGCTATTGAACTTAAAGCTCGCAAAAAATGAGTGATTACCATAGACTCCAGCATTTGAATACACCTCGGACGATATCGTTGCAACTTCATCCACAAGTAGAACTCCACCTGTGTCATCATAACGATTGACATTTATCGCCACTTTGTACCGCGTACAGACATACATTAGGAAGTTGCAGAATAGTGCGGCTTTGAAGGATACTGAATCAATATGGTGGTAATGCGCGTCAAAAAATACTTGTAAGCAAGCGCGCATTCCTAATAAGTGGTGAGGTATCTAGATATCTGTGGCCAATTATATTGCACATGAGCTGATTTGGTCCATGGCGCCCATCTGTATTGTCGAGGCCCGCTCAATGAACACAGATGAAAATCGGTGGCTATATAGACAGGTACTGTGGTTGGCCAACTCTGCAAGATTTGAGGATATTGCTTATCCCACTGTCGCCAATTCTTGCTAGGTAGACTAAAATCCTCCATATGCCATTCATTTGCCTGCCATGGCGGAAAGGATTTTCACCTTTGTCATTGAACATCTGGTTGTATTGACCAAGATAACGTTGCTTGAATATCGAGCCACTTACTGGAATAGTAGACTTTAACCACATTGGTGGTTTAAACTCCACTATCGATTGTGGAATTGGCACCTGTAGATGATAGTCAAAGTCACTTGGATAAGGCTGATCGTGTATCAACCGCTTCAATCGTTGACACACCCGTGCTCTCTCGAAGATGTAGTGTCCCAACGTGAGCTCTCCCCTCTTGTGAACATCTTTGCGCTCTTGCACTTATGTCAATGTTCTAAGTAGGACAGCCTCATCACTAATCAAGTGAAGCAGGTGTTGTAGCAGTTGTTTCTAGTATCCATCTCGTGGGTGAAATATTGTAGTTGGCGACATCCTAATGAACCGATATGGTTCAACTGCTTGATTTCTTGCACGTCTTTGTGCCACCTGTTCTTCCAGGTTAAGGTAGTACAATAACGTTCAAGCTCCCAGATCTCCTATTGGTACTACCAGCTTGTTCTTGGTGGTCAAGTTAAGGTCGCCTCTTGCCAACATCTCACACATGAGATTGTCCATATTGATGTAGCGTCCTGTACTCAACCAAATGTAATCAAACTCCTCATCTACAAGGGTTGTTCCACAAAGTAAATTATGAATTTTCAAGAAAACTTCTCATTAAGTCTTATAGCTGCGGAACAAAGAAAAAGAAGGAGGAGCAATACTATCCTGCCACCAAAGCAACTCCTGTAACTTTTGTTTCAAGCCTTGCTCTTTACGTATCTACAGCTCGAGTTGAGCATTGACCTCAACCAATCTTTTTACCTTCCCTTCCAAGTTAATTGCTACTATTGCTGTTGTTTCATACTCATCAATCCTCTTAGTAAGTTCTTTGGCGAGTCTAACACCATTTTCTCTCTCGAGTTGGAATAACTTCCTCTGGTTGCTTGGTGCCCCATCAAGTCACGTAAATTCTTCTTGAGCTGGACTACCTCAACTTGCAACTCCTCATAGTCTTGTTTCTTTGACTGGAACTCCAAATGGCACTACTTCAAATGTTCCATTTCTTTATTTTTACCAGGTACTTCCTTCTGATCTTTTGAGAAAATTCCTTCTTTGTAGACTCTTAGCACAGAAAATAGCTGCACTATCACCCTAAGATTGGGAGAGCAAATCATCTTTGTTAATCACCATCATTTTTAAATCTTCATTTTCCTTCTGCAGTGTTCCGCAATTATGGCAAATAGGGGCCTTAGATAGGGGTGTTCAAAGTAGTGATGAACGCTCCACCCCGACCTTGTTCCTTGTTGAAGCATCAATGTTTATTTGTACTACCATTTTGACTATTCCGCTTTGGTTGGCACGTGTCCTCGAAATACTTGTTTGCCTAGATGAAGCGGTCCTTTTTTTGAATGAGAGGTATCTTTGGTGATGAAGGTGTGTCTTTCGCATCCATCAAAGTGGGCTGCGGTGTTATTATAACATGATTATTTGTTGTACTAGACAGAGATTGTGGCTCTTCGGTTCCTTCATTGGATTCATCCTCCGCTACAAACTTCTCTTGAGGTTGTTCCAAGCGTTGTCTCTTTGGTCAACAGACAGTAGCCCTCTCTTTAGATGCTCTAGTCAATTCTTGGTTGTGTAGAATAGGGCAAAGTTCTTAAATATATATAGTGGTGTGGATGAAAATCTTATTTCTTGTTGGTTTCCGAGCAAACTCCAGTCAAATCTGGGTGTACAAGATCTTGGTCCAGTTAACCCCTAAAGTTCCTTGACTATGTTTCACCAAAAAATGGCCCAAAACTGCCATTTCTTTAGTGTGCTACAAAACTAGCCTTAAAATAGCATTTGGCCAAATTTAACCGTAAGATCTTCAAAAATAGCACTAAAAGACAATGTTCAATTTTTTTCAAAATTATTGACCGTGTGGATCAAAAGATTATAACATTTATAGCTTGGAAAAAATATTTTTTTGGTCTTTGCCCGGATAATCAAATGCGCTTTGACTACAATTTGAATGATATTTTTGCAAAATAGTTGGTTGATATTTTTTGAAAATCCAATGCGCATTTTTGTTACTTATATGTCCGCTTACTCATTTTTTGCTTGAAATGGTTGAGAATAATGCTAAAAATCTTGCAATAGAAAGAGGTTGAATTCTCCCCAAAAACAAGTAGAAAATGGAGGGCCATGGTTTCTACTAAAAATATTTCAATTTTTTTTAATCCCAACGGTTGATATAAAGATAGTATTATGGTTACAAATTTAGTCATGTTAGTTTTTAATTTTAAATGATTAAATTCAAATTTTGGGGCACAATGCCCTAAATATGGGATTTTTGATGAGGGCAGGAGTTGGGACGGGTCCTCTGGACCAACCCGTCCCCTGAAGACCCCCTGGGAAGACCCCCAAGC